>JAPPVO010004816.1:0-24781 GCA_030407325.1 Camellia japonica
TTATTATTATTTTTATTTTTAAGGTTCACAAACCATTTTTTTTTTAAATTTTTAAGATTCAAACAAAAGCTAAATATACAATTCAATATTTTTTTCCTTTTTTTTTATTTTTTTATTTTTTAAGGTTCACAACCAATTTTTTTTTTTTTTAAGATTCACAACCAAGCTAAATATACATTCAATCTTATTTTATTTTATTTGGCTCAATAATAAAATCAAATACACATTAATTAACATTGTCAATTATTCTTGTCAAATTTCATGCATATCTAGAATTTTTTAAATTTTTTAAAAAAATTAAGGACGCTGTCTAGTGCAGTTTCGGTTTGCTTTTCTATGTTATTTTATTTTGTTATGTATTTTAATTTTCAGAATGGTTTGTTTGTTCTGAAATTTCAATTAACGAGTATGAATCTATTTGTTTCATGTTATCACACAATTTATACAATATATATATATATATATATATATATGAATGTATTTGAAAATAAGGAAATTGTAGAAAATCGAAACAAGTATGAGTCGTGATTGGTTAAATGATGGGTACAAGATTTATTTGCTGGAAAAAAAAGGGAATACAAGTCTTACTAAATAATTTTTTTAAAAATAAAAGAATTTTTCTTAGTTATGGACAAGATTTAACTGAAATCAGCTTGTTTTCCAATGTTATGCTTCATTTATTTAGATAGAAAATATTTTTTAATGAAAATAATTTTTTATAAAAAAAATTTAAATTTTTTTTTTTTATATTTGGTGGTGGTGGTGATGGAACGAATGTGAAAGTAGAGATTGTAACATAGTGGTGGGGTGATGGCAGTAGTGATGATGGTAGTGGCTATGGTGATGGTAGTGTGATAGTGAAGGTGAGAATAGTGGTGATGGTGTTGTGAATTAATAAAATTTAATTGAAAAAATATTTTTTGTTTTTTAAAAGTAACAAACAACAAAATTCGTGGGGGACTAAAGGAAGAAGATGGAGGATGGATTGGTGTGGTAAGACATAGATATCTTAAAATGAATGGTTCAGATTTGTTAAAAGGTATAATTAGATTTTGGATAAATTAAAATGAATGGCTCAAATTTGCTAAAAGAAAGATGGTTTAATGTCTAAAATGTCCGTGGCTAAGAGATCAACAAACAATTCATTATTTATGCCCTGATGCAATTTAATATGGGTCTTATAACACTTTCTTCAAACAGGTTCTTTCACATTTTATTTCTTCAAACAGGCTCTTATAACATTGTAAACATGTAGGGAGAGAGTGAGAGTGAGAGAGAGAGATGGTTGTAATTTTTTTTTTAATCTTCCACGTTCTTCCACATTTTTTTGTAATTACTAAAATTATTTGATTGTCTCAAAATTATATATTTGATTATTATAAAACAAACTTTTTAATTAATTAATTAATGTGTATTTGATTTTGTTGTTGAACAAATAAAATAAAATAAGATTGAATGTATATTTAGCTTTTGTTGTGAACCTAAAAAAAATAAAAAAATAAGTTGTTAACATTAATATATTAAAAAAGAAAGAAAAAAGATTAAAGGTATATTTAGCTAAAACCTTAAAAAAAAAAAAAAAAAAAAAAAAAAAAAAAAAAAAAATTGTTAACATTAAATATATTAAAAAAAGAAAAAATATTGAAGGTATATTTAGCTTTTGTTATGAACCTTAAAAAAAAAAAAGGAGTTGTTAACATTAAATATATTAAAAAAAGAAAAAAGAAAAATTTTGAAGGTATATTTAGCTTTTATTGTGAACCTTAAAAAAAAGAAAAAAAAAGAAAGAAAAAAAAAAGAGGAGTTGTTAACATTAAATATATTAAAAAAAAAAAAAATTTGAAGGTATATTTAGCTTTTGTTGTGAACCTTAAAAAAAAAAAAAAAAAAAAAAAAAAAAAAAAAAAAAAAAAAAGGTTGTTAACATTAAATATATTAAAAAAGAAAGAAAAAAAATTGAAGGTATATTTAGCTTTTGTTGTGAACCTTAAAAAAAAAAAAAATTTGTTAACATGAAATATATTAAAAAAAGAAAAAAAATTGAAGGTATATTTAGCTTTTGTTGTGAACCTTTAAAAAAAAAAAGAAAAAAAAAGGAGTTGTTAACATTAAATATATTAAAAAAAAAAGAAAAAAGAAAAAAAATTGAAGATATATTTAGCTTTTATTGTGAACCTTTTAAAAAAAAAAAAAAAAAAAAAAAAAAAAAAAAAAAAAAAAAAAAAAGAGTTGTTAACATTAAATATATTATAAAAAAAAAGAAAAAAAATTTGAAGGTATATTTAGCTTTTGTTGTGAACCTTAAAAAAAAAAAAAAAAAAAAAAAAAGGTTGTTAACATTAAATATATTAAAAAGAAAAGAAAAAAATTGAAGGTATATTTAGCTTTTGTTGTGAACTTTAAAAAAAAAAAATTATTAACATTAAATATATTAAAAAAAAGAAAAAAAATTTGAAGGTATATATAGCTTTTGTTGTGAACCTTTAAAAAAAAAAAAAAGTTATTGTTAACATTAAATATAAAAAATAAAATAAAATAAAAATGGGGATTAAAGTGGGTTGGGGAAAATCCAAACCCATTAGGATATGGGGAGGGTGGTACCCATGGGGAATGGGGAATGGAGAAAATTTATTATAAGGGAATGAGGATGGAGAATTAATATCCACCCCATTAACCCCCATTGCCATCCCTATCCTTAATTTATATAAGTTCACATGCCACTTTCTAAAAAATAAAACAAAATATATATTCAGTGGCAATTGAATGGGTTCCCTTGCTCCTATGCAGTTGTCGCTTTTCGCAATAGTAGCATGGACATTTACGAATTCGTAGAACCATTCTATCATGTGGCAAACTATAGGGCTGCGTACGCTGGGTCTGTCCACCCCATTCCTACTGTTGAGAAACCCAAGTCCGCAATGTCAAATTACCTCATTGCGCCTCCGAATTATAAGCGACTTCTTGGCTGGCCCAAACGTAAGCGAATTCCATCAAAGGGTGAGGTTGTTCAACGTATTCGATGTGGCCGATGCGACAAAATGGGCCACCACAAAAAAAAAAATGCAAGGAACCGATGTAGTGCATTTGCCATATTTTTCGCCTGCAAATGTGGTTAATTCGCAAATAAAAATTAACTACACTAACTCATTGAACATGTTCATCTACATTCCCTATTATAACATCATCATTACATCCGATATTATTACAACACTATAAAAAAATTATCTATTTATGACATTTACATTCGATACGTCCGCCTCTACGTAATACCAACACCTTTTACACAATTCATATTTGTTGTTGTTTTTTCAAATTAAGTATGTTACTTCGGCACCACTATGTACCTCATTGACAATTTGTCCAAACACATCCCACAAGGACACCATGGTTTCACTAAATTTTGGATTACGTAATCCACAACCGTGGGTCACTACACTTACATAGCAATACTTTGGCTTACAAGCTTCTATGTCATCACCATTTCATGTGTCGTGATTTTTGCAGTCAATTACATAACGAATGTACTTTTCTTTTCGCAAGCGTGATGGTATGTTTAAATAAAAAAATTGTTGGTGTTCCATTAGGTGCTATCACATTATAGATCAATGACACGTTACTGCCACCAGTTGTGACAATTACCATCAACCAAGCCACATACCATTCCCACCCAAAATTAGTATATGTAGGTGTCGCGTACGGCAATGTTTTGAAAACCGGATCGGTGAGCGAACCGGAAAAGGGATCGGGTGGACGGGTCACCGGTTCAACCGTCGGGTCAAAGCGGTCGAACCGTGACGTCATAATTAATATTATATAATTAAAAAATATAATTAAAAATTATAAATAAATAAAAATATATATAAATACTCAAATAAAAATAAAATTGTTGTATAATATTTATTAATAATATTTAATAAAGTCATAATTGATAAAAAAAAATAATATATATCCAATTTAGCCATAAAACTAACATCGATATATATTTTAGCCATAAAACTAACATCGTTCACCTCACAGAATGCCTTAAACACTAAATCCAATTTAGCGTAATTTGTTAAAAACCAAAGTAACCCAAAATCATGCAAGTTCCATTTACTTAACCATTAAATAACAAATCAAAAAATAGATTCTCAGTTCCAAACTTAATGAACGTAAAGGTCTGAAATGTGTAGGACAGTGACATCAATCCATCCTAGCACATAATCCTCTTATCAGCTCATTCAAAAACATCTTTACTATTGCTGCATGTAGACCGCATGGAGTCAAACCACCCATCGTAGTGTCAATTTCAACTCCATGGATATACTGTCTCATGACATAAAAGACCAAAATAGCACAATCCAACATGCAATGTAACCGGGAAAATACAAAATCAACTACAATTTTTATGGGGAATAATGAAACGTCGAACAAAACTGTCGTCATCACTTACGTATCGGGACTCTGTTGCGGGCAGTCGATGACCGGAACAAGCGGCCCATCAAACTCCAGCGTCTTCACATTATCGGATGTAATCATAGGTTTCACAAAACTTGTGTAGTGCTCTACCACCCACTGTTTTTGCAAAATTAATGACATATATACATTAAACCATAACACACATCGCATACCACAAACCCACATCCCACAACACCATATGCACACGGGAAATACAGTTCACCTCGCCCGCTGACGTGATATGAATAATAAACCATTACTATGCATTTACACGTTAAGTTACGTCACATTCTTACCACTTTCAACGCTTCGTTATAATGGTCATCCCGCATCCCTCGTCTCGGTCTCACAAAATTATAGTGTTTCCAAGTACCGGTCTCCGGTCGTGCACCATGATAGTCCAATGGTTAGAATAGTATACTAGGTAATGTGTGTATCTGTGACCTTTTGTGCTTTGAAATTTACGTTCAAACACTTTGTCCGCAAAAGAGCATTCTGGTTCCTCATCACATCCTGCCACAATTTCAAACATCATCCTGTAGACACCCCATTTTTGACCGACCTTAAGACTCAGACGTCACTGATTGAGCGCTTGGTGATATTGCATATCGTGCTCGTTCAGAGGTTCCAGAGTCTCGGCTGCGAGCCTTGCCCCCGGACTTCCGGACTCTTTTGTGCCTTGCCTCGGTTTGCGAACCAGGCTCTGTTTTCTCCGTTTTCTCTTCCCAAAGGGAGGGAGAGGTCTCGTAGACCATCTCTCAGTGGCCGTAGGCTACGTTTCGTGGTCGTAGGCCATTTTCCCCGTTTGGAGCCCAGTTCTCGGTTTTTGGAGCTGTCGGCCGTGTGCCTCGGTTCGGGACCGCCTAACCACCTCCGTTTGCCCCGGTTTTTGGCATACATCTTATTTACTCCCTTTTGAGGGACACTGTGGTCCGAGAGACCAACTTCGTGGTCGAACACCACTTCCGGTGCCTAACAATCAGTTTTCGGGGCCCCGAACTGCGCGTTTTGGCCCCCGAGCCTTGCTTGCAAGCATTGTTGGGCTCCGACCCAAACTAGAGATAGTCATATTTTGAGGTCATTTTCATGTTTTATTAAGGACCTTTTGCTGTTTGAGATCTCCTACTGCCACTTGCTTCTTTACCCCTCTTTTAGGCCTTTTCTTGCATGATAGTTTAGGCCTACTTGTATTTATTTTCGTGGCTTGTCATAAACTACAAAGTGTCTTATTTTGAGCCCCTCTTCAACTTTGTTGAAGGGCTATCTTCGGTTTGAGATCTCCTACTATCACTTGCCCTTTTATCCCCTTTTTAGGCCAATTTTGGGGGGAAATTTGAATTTCATTTCCCCTCCATTTTTCCCCCTCTTTTCCACCCTCTTGTGTCTATATAATAGACCCCCCAGCTGTGTTTTAGGGTTTAGAAAATTTTGGTGGAGCTCTCACATTAAATCTCTCTCTCTCTACATTCTAACCATCAAAACCATTTGATTCTTATACCATTTTTACACACCAACTCATAGCACAAGACCTCCATCCTCCATTCCAGCACTTTGGGACTCTTTTGAAGAGGTTGAAAGCTCAGATTTTTGGACCAAGAGTTGATGAAAGACTAGTCTTCAAGGGTAAGTCCTTCTCTCCTCTTTTTGGTCCTATTCTTGCATCATTTCTTAGCCCCTTTTGCTTGTATATTTGAGCTCCGGCCATAACTGAAAATAGCATTCTTTTGAGCTCTATTTTATGTTTCCTTAAGGGCCTCTCACTGTTTGAGGCCCCCATTTTGCACTTGCTTCATTATCCCTCTTGTATGCCTATTTCTTGTGTAGCATTTTAGGCCTGTGTATAGTCTGTTTTGAAGCATGATGTAAACTGTAAATAGGATTATTTTGAGCCCTTCTTCAACATTGTAGAAGGGCTCATCACTGTTTAAATCCTCCATGTGCCACTTACTTTGATATCCATCTTTTGGTCCCATTTTTGCATGATTTATTAGTCTATTGTGCTTCTATTTTTGGACTTTGGTCCGAACTGAAAAGGGTCTTATTTTGACCCCCTCTTCATGTTTCATTAAGGGTCTATTACTTTTTGGAGCATATTTTGTATACTTTGTGTTGTAACCTCTTTTTAGGCCTTATTTTGCATAGCATTTTTAGCATACTTGTATACTGTTTTGGGTCTAATCATAAACCGTAAAAAGTCATGTTTTAGGTCCCTCTTCAACTTTGTTGAAGGACCTTCATCTGTTTGAAGCCAGCATGTATCAGTTGCTTCTTTGTCTCCATTTTGGCCCATTTCTTGCATAGGAATTTTGCCATACTTGTGTCTGTTTTTGTGGCTTGACATAAACTGTAAAACATCATATTTTGGGCCCTTATTCAACATTGTAGAAGGGCCCTTCTCTGTTTAGGGTCAGAAGCTTTCACTTGCTTCATTATCTTGCTTTCGGGGCTGTTTTTGCATTCTACTTTAGCCCCATTTGCATTCGCTGTTTGGCCTTGCTTAAAACTGTAAACATGCTTATTTTTGGGCTGTCTTGATTCTGTCTTTACATTCCATGTTCAAATAATGCATGCATTGCATAGTCATAGGTCATTCGGTATGCCTAATTTCATGTTTCGGGACCTATTCCATGCATCGGGTGTTGTTTTGCCATCTTTCGGGGCTGTTTTGCATCACTTATTACCTCTGAAATTTGCATGCTAAGTACGCCATATTCCATGCTTTGCCATGCCATGTTAGAGTGGCATTTCGTGCCTTAGGGTCGGTCCTCGATTTGCGTGCACGCGTGCACGCATCTCGAGTTGTCTCATTCTCATCTAATGGCCTCTTATGTGAGTGTGGCTGAGATCCACTCATGTTGGTGTAAGTCCATTATGCAATGTGTATGCCATTTCATTCCATAGCATTGTGTATGCTAGGCTGTATGTTAGCGCATTGCGTATGCCATGTTATCTCGTGCATTGTGTATGCCATTCCATAGCATTGTGCATGTTAGGTTGTATCTTAGTTGCATTCATACATGTCATGCATATTGCATTGTGTTTGGGATAGGAGTTAGCCCGAGCACGAGAAATGAGGTACGTTTCGTACTCCGAGTGACGGAACGTGTCTCAATTCCCCAGTCACCGACACTCCGGATTATCCATGATGGAGTTAGGTTTAGTTGAGTTTTCATGTGCATTCATTCTATATTGAGTAGTGCAATTCGTCTCCTTGGCCATCATGCATCGAGATGCGTGATTGGTGGCACGAGGGTCGAGGCATGCATACATTTGTGAAAATACATTGCCATGCCCCTTTCCTGCTCTCTGTTGCAGCAAATCAAGAATCAGCAGTCTTTCGAGGCTTGGCACGCTTTCCAAAAACCATTGCAAAACAGAGGCTAATTGGGGCATCGCAGTGGATTTCTGCACGAGACAACTCGGACATGCATCATTCATCATCTGGAGAAGAATCAAGACAGTCCCTGGCTTGCATGCCAGTTTATTATTTTTCTTAGTTAATTTGTAAATTAATTAGGGATTTGTACATATTTTGGACTGTATTATTTATCTGGACTGTACTATTCGGGACTGTATATTATTCTTTCGGACCCTCTGTGCAAGGGCATAATTGTAATAAGTGTGCGTGAGTGTGATGTATGTCTTCCAACCCACGTCTTTCTTCCATTTTATTTACCTGCTTACGATGGTTAGATTAGGGCATGTTTCAATTAGCATACAGTATGATAGCATGTTTGCATTCATTCATCTGTTTTGCATGCATCGGGCTCGGCGCATCATAACTAACTGCATTTGTATTTCAATTCCCAATTGAATACTTGATAGCTGTTGCATCTCATATGCCATGTTTAGAATAGCCGAGCCTGCTATAGTTTGCATCTTTGCATGTGTTGCATTAGGCATTTCTGTATACTTAGGATCATGCATGGATTTCTAATTAGCTTCTGTTTTGGCTTGGAGTAATCGGTGAGTTTTATGCTTTAGTATCCTTGCATGTGTGTAAGTGACTGCCATGAATAGCATGCTTACCATGAGGCTATGTGCTTATGTGATATAACTGCCTTGAATGCCTGTGGGTGGAGGTTGAGTTATTTGGATTGGAACAATTCACTAAATGTTTGTTTTAAGCCCACTAGACAGTGGCAAAATCATGTTTTCTAAGCCCACCCGAGGGTGGCAAAATCCGCATTTTAAGCCTACTTGCGAGTAGCAAACCATTTTCACAAACAAACATGAAGTGTTTTGTTCCAATTCAGACGACTCAGTCTATACTTGTATGCTGTGCGCATCACATAGTAACCTAGGCTAATAATCGGAATAAGAACACACAATGTTTTCAAAAATAGATATCATAGTCAGTAGAGGTCGATCTTTGATCGGGCGAGCAGGGGTGCTCACGAAGTGACCTTCCCCAATCGTACCCAAGCTCCCGAGCCGAGGCAACTTTGGTGATGACGGACACGTGGCCTTAGGCAAACGAGTCAGGGTTTCCTAAATTTCCCAAAAAATAAAATATTTAGGTGGCGACTCTGTATCTGGCAAAGCAGTCCATGTTTGGCACTTCTTTTCTAAAAATCTGTTTTCTCAAAACGATTTGCCGGATTTGAACTCTTTGGTTCAAGATTAAGAACCGTGACACAAAATCGAGTCCGAGCTGTAGCGAGGTCCCCCGCGGGCCTGTCTACACATCCCCAAATCGATACCACATTAGTACATGCATAACACAGATTGAGTTAGGGGAGGTGTGCATCAGTTTGTTTGTTCAAATTAAAAGAACATACCGAACACACACTGCTGTACACATATGATGTGCCATCATTCTCAATTCCTTCAACTGTGTTCTTTTGCAAATCCATTAGCATGGCTGCATATGCGTCAATTACCTACAGAATTTCACAACACCACTCCTAATGTGAACTAAAACAACACTAAAAAACATTTCCATCGTGAAAAAATTTGCACACCCACACACATTTAAAACACAATTAACATCTTACTTACATTGTCCTGAATTGATGACTACTGCACCAAATCACGAACATCCGTGAATATAACTTGCACACCTATGTCACCACCATCCTAGATTACTGACTCGCAATCAATTGTGCAATGTGTTAATAAAATGTAAACCGTAAATGTTACACCAACTAGGCAAACAAACAGTTGACAGTTACATGCAATAACAACGTTAATAATTACCCGTCCCTATCTAAACTGTACATGTTCTCTAAAACCTTCATCTCGTTGTATTCTAACATATTCCACGCAACTTGTTTCTTGTTCATTCCAAATCCATGCCATGTCTTACTTTCAAACCCAACATCGTCCACAGTGTAGATTACTTCAAGGTCTACTTCATTCCCAGTCTTCATTTTGTAATTTTGTTTCCCACGTCCAACCACTACAGGATACTCGTAATCGGCTCATCAGAATTCACGGCGTGTTTTGTTCTTCATGCGTCTAATCAATGACGTTATATCCTGTCTAGGGCTGCAAATTCTTCTTTTCCTAGTTCGTACACCACAATTGTCATCCAACACGACAGTGCAATCCACTTTGTCCTCACCATGAGGTACCACAATGTCGTTTACCATCGTATCCCGATCACTAATGCAAACGTCAACACGTCTCGTACTAGCATCTCTTACCCAACCCATATCATCAATAGAATCTGTCTTATTTTGGACAGTTAGGATGCTTTTGTCCCGTCCCGAATGAGAACGTTCCATACATTTACTACTTGTGCCATTTCCTGACCCATTATTTCTCCCCAATCAATTATCCGATGCCATCCTCCGGCTCACGCTTCTATCCGTAACTAACTGGGTCACTGCATGAACTTCAGGGTCATCAACCTCGTTCTCCAATGTTGTTATTCTGTCTTTCAGTTGTGCAACTAGCGTATTTAGACGAGCTATTTCAGCGCCCTTCGCTCCAATCACACTTTCAAAGCCGATAAACATGTTGTTTACTTGTGAACCAATCAACTGTTCCATGGATTCGACCTTATTATCCAGTTCACGGACACGTGCATTCCTCGCCCAAACGTCACCCTCCAACTTATTAATTCTGTTCATAGCCTTATCCAGTTGCTCTGTTGTATTTTATGGTTTGTTAACACAGGTTGTGCCATGTTGTGTGTTTGATAGGTCTAGGAGATTGGGGAACAAACAGCCATGACTCCCCCGCTGATAACATCTTCCCACCATCTTTGACGTTACTATGTGCCTACACTTTGGGCATTGTTTCATTGTTATTGTCCAACTTCAACCTCACCGCCATTTGGCGAATCCAGTTACCAATAATCGAAACTCGGCTCCACCACGT
Organism: Camellia japonica; assembly: GCA_030407325.1. Taxonomy (NCBI): domain Eukaryota; kingdom Viridiplantae; phylum Streptophyta; class Magnoliopsida; order Ericales; family Theaceae; genus Camellia; species Camellia japonica. The sequence continues at coordinate 10,765 of JAPPVO010004816.1, forward strand.
TTATATCTTCCCTGCCCATAACACCATGCCACCCATCCCATACATTCACCGAATCAACATCTAACACCTTCTCATCACGCTTGATAGGCACATGGTCGTCCGGTCCGACTTCTACAAAATACCGTTCGATTATAGTCCCATAAATTTTCCCACAATTAACCTACAAACGAAACCTCAAATAAACCAAACATATACAACAGAGCACCACCAACACGGAACCATCCACTGACAAGTCCACACCTTTGAGTTTCCCAACAAGCTTGCTGATATTCCATCGACAAAACCTTGGGGACACATTACGCCAATCAGGTTCCACAATATTGGTGTGCTCGCAAATGAGGAACTACAAGCGCGCACACACACACACATACAAACATTTGAGGGGTTACAAGAACAATATATTACCTCACTGAACATAGTTTATGTTTATTGGTTATTCAATTGATCGTCAACTTACCAACAGAGCAATGACACACCCGGTAACCCTTTCTGGCCTGTTGTATAACTCATTCAAAGAACTAATCAACGCACTCTTGATCATTCTAGTCCAACCGTACAAACGTAACGTATCCAATTTATCAATTACATGCACATATGCCCAACTAATCGACTCACCCGTATTAGCAAAAAATAATTTTGTACATACATACAAACAGACTAGTTTCGCAACATCCTCTTTGTCACGTTCAATGTTTTTACACATCCCCACCACGAGCAAGTCTTTGATAACTTTTGAAGAAATACGACTTACGTTGGGGTAGAGCTGTTGAATGAAATCCGATAGAGCTTTACCAATTTGTGCCACGTCCAAATTCTCCTTTCCACATTGTATTCCAAAGAACAAGCAGATGTCACTGTTTCGCAGTGGTAGCCCTTTTCTCCCAATGTGAAATTTCTCATCCGTCGGGCTGTATTTCTAGATGATTCGACAGACCGTTGCATCACATTTTTTGTATGCTTTTGGATTCAAATTATGAACTCGGATTGCCTTAACCATCAACCAGAGCAGTGTCTTCTGCAATTGCTTTATATGGCCTGCACCGAAATTGAACTCTAGCACTATTTTGATCACCATGGGAATATTGGAGCGGTACATTAACTTTGAGGGGTCAACAACAGGTTTCCTGACAGATCTGGTCGCTGTCTTCTTTTTTTTAAAAGGCAGCTTCATTTGCCTTCTCGTGGCCAATCAAGTCAAACTCTATGGTGTGGAACGTGAACATGGTGTGCTCCCATTCTGTTTACACCCTCCGAGCTGAAAGCTAGACATACTGCACATGAAAAAACATAACAACATTAATGCTTGTTATTACACCACACAATTTAACAGCCAACTTACTCAACAAATACTAAAACCCTATTACGCGACAACATACTCATTAACATAACCCATCACACTACAGCACGTACGTGCCACAAAAGCAAACCACAAAAAAATACACACCTACGACCATCATCCATGTTAATCATAACCTATTGCCCATTTTTTTGATTTTTGCTCTCATTTTATTATCCCTAGCTGACACGTTGTACATACACGTTCACTCAATATCGTATCATGCATTTTGCAAATAATCATCCTAACAATTTTGTCATAATCGTACAGGACATTATAGCAACAAAAGCAAGAATACCACAACGTAGTTAGTTACAATTACATAACATACCATTTTCTAATTTAGGCATAAACATTAACATACAATAGTAAAACAGATAGTCACCAATCATTCTCCATTCAAGCTTGTTGCGATGTGGCAATATGCAACATTCTTTTTCCATACATTTTTTGATTTCTTACTGTGTTAGGAAGTGTCATTTACATATCAAATTCACAATTTACATTCAGGATTGTAATAACTCAATTAACCAATGTTGTGGGTTTTTGGTGTGTGTTGTTTTGTTACGATGTGATGTACACTGTGCACTTCAACAGTCAACGTATTCAAATAAAGTCACCAGCTTCACACAACACACAACGACACATACGTGCTACGAACTCATATAACACTACCAATCAACACCAGCCACATCATCCACACATTAACTGTACACACCACCAGCAACACTACCCACACCATGTCCACATTCCAACATTAAACCAACCAAACATTAGCCACTAACAACTACTAAGAACCAACTCCAACATCACATTCACACCAGCCACACAAAAAACCACAGAGACCAACCCAACAATATAAATACATTACCAAAACACCTACACTGACAATTAACATCAACCCAAACCCCACAATCCCCTAACATCGATTATCGTAAAGACCAACTACATTCACATTATAACCCATTGACTCCATGAACACAACATCTCACCTAATGTCCCCAAAAAATTGTTAACTTTTCCTATTCGAATTGATTATAAATTAACATCATCAAAAACCAACAAACAACCCCACCATTTCACATATAACAAAACCACGATGTTGGATTAACTTACACACAAACGAATCTACTTCAAACATTACCATACCTGTTGTCATTGCACAATGGCCACACAAACGCTGCCCGACGAATGTTCTTAGCTCGCTGATGTTATGGCAATACGGGCGACCAAAAGCCCAAATCCTCAGTACAAACGCCGAATCGTCTCCTCGAATGTGCTACTAAGGGGGTTTTGGGATCTAGGGCTTCTGTGGGTAATGTACAACGTTATTTCCCAAATGAATATTCAACTACAAACATTGCCAAAACAAAATCTTCAATCACCTAATATGAGGATCCAATCACTAACATTGCAATATTAATCTAGAATCTTCTATTCTATCTCGTCCATTTTTTTTGAAATGGAGGAAAACCAAAAACACTCCATAATACACTTTTGGAAAATTTCTTAACTCCAACATCACAAAAACCCCACATCTACCCCTGAATAAAAACAAGTCAAGTTAAAAAAATTATAGGCTCTAACATAATTAACATTCAATGGGACTATTTGATCTACAAATTAAAAGATAGGACTAAATATTTAACACATCTATATTTGGGATTTATTAGTGTTTTACCCTTTAAATTACCGTACTTGTTGCTATCAGTTATAATTTTCTTTTTGGTCTAGGAATGCATATATGCTATTGAAGATGCCAACTTTGCAATATCACCTTGTCAATCAGAACATTTTAAGTCTTACATTCATGCATGACTAGACTATACTCCAGGAATGAAAGGTTCAAAAAATATCTTGCATTCATGCATGTCATGTGGCTCAAGTGAAAAAATGTGCATATAGAATCATTGAGTATTCTTTGAAAGCCTGAAGCCTCATTCTTAACAATTCAGCCCCGTGGTTCAATCAAACTCTCACAAGGAGGATTGTTCAATGTGATGAAGTACACATCTGACATCACAGGACAGTTGATATGAAAGAGATGTATAAGACGGTGCAAAAGGATAAACAATAGTCTTCAGAAGATCAATGTCAGGGTGCTTTCTTGGAGAGTCTATGACAATCCTCAGGACTCCCTCATGGTAGGTTTGATTTGGGAAGCTCCCGTGCAAATCTCTTCCATGATAAAAATATTATTTTAGCGGCTAGCCTATAAAAGTGGGAAAAGAAGCAAAATTATTGGATTTCTGCCTCTTTAGGAATAATTCTGATTACTACGACAAAAGTACAATATGGCCACTTTATAGGACTCTGCCACCAGCAAGTTTGGAATGTTCCATACTCATTCAGGCTGCCTAGGGTTTCAGTTTGTTTCTATCGTAAAGATTCTAGAATGGCATTGTATTCGAGTGACAAGTCAAATGTGAAGGATGAAGCTGATCATGCTGGCTAATCTGTTGGTGATTTATAAGCAAAGTAGAGTGAAATTTTTTTCAAAGAAAGGAACCTTAAATCTCCAAAAAGCACACAAAAGGGGAAATGAAATGTCACTTTAAGCTTCTTGGCTTACTTAGATTGCAGAGGCTTTCTCCTTGTGGTCTCAAGTCCTCTCACTAACACACAAAACAAGCTAAAACATTAATTACATTTCTCCACCTGTGCATGCATATATATATAGGGTTAGTTTGGAATATTCCTGAAACAGAGGCACATTGGGTCATATAGTTCAACAATCCAAATTCCACAATCTGAAATTTCAACCAAACCCATTCACGAAATCAGAAAAATTCCTAAAAAACCATTTCAAAAATCAACAGAAAATGAAAGGAAAAAAAAAACATATCAAAACCCTACAGAAATCGTGAGACATGGGAAAGGGAGAGACAGCGAGAAAGATATACAAAAGGACAGACCTAGATCGATAGAGACGGAGAGAGACGATCGATAGAGAGGGAGAGAGACGAGAGACAAATACCTGTAATCAGTGGTGGTGTCGATTTGCAGTGGTCGTGGTGGCGAGCGCCGGTGGCCAACAATGGTGATGATCGGTAGTGGTGAACGGTAGTGAGGTTTGGTATCGACTGCTCTGTATGTTGGTGTGTGAGACATAACAGAACAAAAATGTGTTTCTGTCTAAGTGGATACTGGGCGCCAATATTAATGAGTTTCCCTCCTAAAAATTTTTCAAAGCTTTAGCGACTAAATATTTATTTGTCGCCAAATCTCCTTAACAGCGACTAACTATTGGTCGCCAAACGTAACATTTTTGGCTACTAATGTTTAATTTCGTCGGCAATGTTTAATATACAACGACTAAATTAGTTTTAGTCGTCAAAAATTCATCAAAATATGTCCATTTTTTAGCGACTAAATGTTTTTTGTCGCCAAATGTTATTATATGGTGACTAAATGAAATTTTAGTTGCGTAAAATGATAACAAACAGTGACTAAAACTAATTTTGGTCACCAATAATACTATGGCGACCAAAATAATGTAGTAGCTAAAAAGACGCAATCAATGCCGACTAAATCAGATTTTTAGTCGCCCAATATGCTATTTTTGGCGACTAAAATTGTTTTGGTCGCCAATTTTAGTCGTCAAATGTGTAATTTGTTGCAGTGAATGAGAGATTAAAATATGCGAAAGATATAAGAGAGTCGGGTTATTATAGATATCATAGGCATTTTTCTTTTTAAAAGTCTCCTCAACTTTGAAAAATTGTGTCACATACATAGTAATGATTAGAAAGTTTTCCTTGTTCATCAAATGTTAAAAATAATATTATTCAGTGTGTTTAGTCTCGGTTTTTTAAAAATCGAATTTTTAGTTTTTCGTGTTTTTTTAGTGAATATTTTTAAAGTTCTAAGAAATGTTTTTACTTTTTAGATGCACCTTACTTAAATGTATTTAAATAATAAAATATTTGTGAAAAATTATTTTAAAAAATTAATAAATATACAAAAATACGAAAAATATACTATATTTTTGTATTTGTTTTTCAATTTAGTGAATTTTTTAAAGATTTTTTTCACAAATATTATACTTTTTAAGTGTATTTATGTCCAGTGTGTCTAAAAAAAATTTAAAAAATTCTCAAAATATTAAAAAAAATTCATTGAAAACAAAAAATATATATATATGGAAAATAAAAAAATAGAATTTTATGAAAAGTGTTTTTTGAAAATTAAAACCAAACAAGTTAATTAGTGTTGAAAAACATTTATGAAGGGTGCGGGTACGGATGCTAATATGTGTATGTTAACATGGTAAAATTTAAAAAAATAAAATACGAGTATCGCATACGTCAATAAATTTTTTATAATTTAAAAGATAAATTACAAAACTGAAAGAAAAATTATAATTCAGTAATACCAATATCAAAGCAAAGTTTATAAACTATTTTAATGTCATTAAATAGGAGAAATTATAAAATAAAGATTCATTGCAAAAGCAAACTAAGTAAAATTTAGAAATTTGAAATTTTAATTTTCACTTCTACCAACTTAATTATTAAATAATAGATCTTTCATCTCTGACCTATTAAAGTAAATGAATTGCAATTTTAAGTAGATCAAAACTCTCAGATAAATTAAATATATCTCTACCAATATTGCATAACTTGTTGTACCCTTGATGTACCCATCTCGTACTTATGGAGTATTTATGGAATATCCAACTGTCAAAGAATGTATAAAACGTATCTAGTACATATTTCGAGTATCTAGTACACATGCAGCTTTATCGATATGCGTATTAGTATCCGGTACGAGTACGATAATATTTACTCGTGCTTCATGGAAAAATATATACAAAATATATTGAAATTTGTAAAATAATTAATAAAAATATGCTAAAGTGTTTTGGAATACATAAAGTGTATATTAAGATTATAAATATTTTAACATTATGTAAATCTTATTGACAATGTTATTAACCGGATCCATTTATAAAACTACTCAGAAATATTAAACACTTTTTATCAATCAAAATAGGTCAAATAATTTTTCTTATTTGTTATCTAATCTAAAAATTTGAATATATAATTGTAAACGTATAGCACCGGTGGCTAATTTATTTGGTAGCAATGACACAGAATTTGAATTTTGAAACTCTAATTAAAACTCTTATGATGTGACAATTCTAATTTTGAAACTCTAATTAAAACTCTCATGATGTGACAGAAAGAAAAGAAAAAACAAGTAAATAAATAAATAAACAAACAAAACAAAACACAACACAGACACAAACATGTATTTGAAAAATAAAAATAAAAGAGAGAGTTGTGTTGTGGCTTACTTAAAGTTAGGTGAAGTGCATGCACAATTTTCTCCTGTTTTTCACTCCCCTACTACCAAGGTTCACTTCCTTCATCTTCTTTCTTTCTCTCAACCGAATGTGTAGGTGTGTGAATGTATGAGATGTATAACATGTGGAGGGTGATTGTGTTTTTATAGAAAAAGAAATGGTGTGAATTGTCTAAAATGCCATTGGTTCTAATTCAATTGAATAGTTATTTGATTTAGTTGAAATATAATGAAATGAGTTGTGATTATGACTTTAATTATGTACTTAAACATGATCTAGTTAGGCTTAGGTTTAATTTAATTCATGCTATTAGATATATATATATATATTCAAATTGTATCTAGGTCAAAGACAAATTTCCATGATTTTAGCAATGTGTTTCAAATTGGTACACTCTAATGGTAGCTCTAGGTGGCCGGCCGTGGGAGTGGATTTGAGAGGATTTCTTTTGATTATTTGTGTACAATTTGTATACTATTTATAGATATTTTTGTGTACAAAAGATTTAAATAAGTTTCAAGGTACAAGATGTATATATTTATATATAATAGTACTAAATTGGGGTCAATTTAAAATTTAATCAAAAGGTGAGGGCTTTGGCTTTAATTTTTGAATTTGAACATTTAATTAGGTGTAGTGTTTAATTTATTTAGAATCTGAAAATTTAATTCAGTTAAAGTTTCTTTGTTTTGAATTAAATGGCAAATTGTACTGAAAATCGAAAACCTAGGGTTTCTATATGGAAAATATACTTAAAAAATTAATTTAATTATTATTAGGATCTTAGAAATGGTTCCTGAGTTCCAGGGTTCAATTTAGGGTTTGCGAGTTTTCGGTTGGTGCATGCTTTTGATTCTAGGGTTAAAATTACAATTAATTAAGAAATTGAGGGACTACAAAGAAATAATTTAAAAGTAAGAGTTAAAGAAAATATTGCAAAGATCAAGGGCCTCACAGTTTAAGTAATCGGTGGGTAGAGAAAGAAACATGGTATTTAGGAGACAGGGTGAGAGAGAGTGTATATGTGTATGAGAGTGAGAGAGAGAGAGAGAGAGAGAGAGAGAGAGGAGGATAAGAAGGAGGACAGAGAGGACAACGCTGGGAGCTGAAGAAGACAGATGAGAGAGAGAAAATGAGGAGAGAGAGAGAGATGAAGAAGATAGTGAATTTAACAGGTAAAAAGCGTGAATCCAAATAAATTACTATAGGTAGTTTGGTCATTTTAGAAAAACATGTCCTTGTGGACTGGGAGCTTCTATTTGCACACACCCATTACACTCTATATACTTCTTTTTTAATAAATAATTTGTTCGAAAGTAGCATTCCGAAAATAAACAATTGGTTCGAAAGTAGCATTCCGAAAATAAATAACTTGTTTGGAAGTAGAATTCTTATTTTTTTTTTTTTTTCGACATTCGACTTCCGAATGTGTTTATTTAAATTGTGTATGATGTCCATAATAATAATTTCACTTGAAAATAAAATTATAATAAAAATAATTATCATTAAGTGTGTGCAAAGAGAAGAATGAAAATGTACAAATAGAAGTTCCCTTGTGGACTTAATAGTTTAGAGCCTTGACTTTTGGGCAAAATAAATCCAAATTTGAATTTATGGGTCGGATGCCCAATTTTTTATTTGTGTACTATTTGACTGTTTGAATTGTATGAAATTAGGACATTTTGCCTAACGGTTGTGTAATATCTTCTGTAGTGTAAGGTTTCGAATTCAACTCCTATAATAAAGAGTTTGATACCTTTTGTGGTGATGGTTTATTTCCCTTCTATTATATATGGGGGTTGCATATAGCATGATTGCTGAGTTTGGGTTAAACTTTGCTGGCTTCCTAATTATTGTGGGCCATAGCATGGTTGTTGAATTTAGGTTACATTTTGTTCACTTCTTATGAGTTAGTAGTCCGTTTGATTAAAAAATTAAAATAAAATAAAATAAAATAATGTACGAAAGAATCCAAATCTCTCCTAGGTCAGCATCTTTATCTATTTTGTCATATAGTTGATGAATAATGTTTGGGACCCCTTTTGGGGGTCACCCTCTCACCCTCCTTTGCCACGTGGCGGGTGGTGATTGGAGGAGCAGGAAAAAAAAGAAAAAGAAAAAGAAAAAGGAACCAATGAAAAAGAGAGGAGGTCAAAGGGGTGAAGCGAAAAGAGGAGATGAATCATTGTTGATAATTGATTAGGTATGCTTTGTCATACTTTTTTTATTTTTTAAAAATGTCGTGAACTTCAACAAAAGTGTCGCATATAAGGACTAGAAAGTTTTACCAAGTAAATGTTAAAAAAGGAGTATAATATTATTATTTTATGAATCTAGAAGTGTTAAAAATAATATTTATTTTTCTTGAAAAACGTTCATGAATCTAGAAGTGTTAAAAACAATATCTCACTCGGCTTGGTTTTAATTTTCAAAATTAATTTTTTAAAAATTTTATTTTTTTATATTGTTTTTGTTTTTACTGATTTTTTTAATATTTTAAATAATTTTTTTAATTTTTAAATACACCTAACATAAATACACTTAAAAAGTATAATATTTGTGAATTTTGTTTTTACAAAATTGGCTAAATACCAAAAAAAAAAAAAAAAGTAGAAAAGTTCAACATATTTTTCATATTTTTGTGTATTTATTAATTTTTTAAAATATTTTTCACAAATATTTTATTATTTATATATATCTAAGTAAGGTGGATCTAAAAAAGTAAAAAAATTGCTTAAAATTTTTAAAATATTCACTAAAAACGAAAAAAATACAGAAAATAAAAAATTCAATTTCAAAAAATTGAATTTAGATTATTTTTCTTGAAAAACGTTTATGAAGGGTGCGGATAGGGTTTTGTTATTTTTTAAAATAATAACACTATATTTTTTAATTTATTATTCTTAAATAATTTTTAATGATGTTGCATTGAAATTAGATTCTACAAAATAAAATATTTAATAAGGAGTTTTCTTAAGTGTGCAAGTGCACACCATGTGCCACTTACACAAAAAGTGTAAGTGTAAGGTGTAAGTGTAAGGTGTAAATGTAAGGTGTAAGGTGTAAGTGGGTTGCATATGGTGTGCAACCTCAAAAAAGGTGTAAGTGTAAGGTTTAATTTTTCACAAAAGGTATAAGTGTAAAGTGTAAGTGTAAGGTATAAGATGTAAGGTGTAAGTTACACACCATAACCAAACCCATTTAATAAATCAAAATTTAACACTTATCAAACACATCATTAGAGGTGATTTTTAAACGTAATAAATTAGATACCAGAGGCGTTTTTCTTTTTAAAAGTCTCTTCAACTTTGAAAAATTTTGTCACGTATATAGTAATGATTAGAAAGTTTTCCTTATTCATCAAATGTTTAAAATAATATTATTCAGTATGTTTCGTCTTAGTTTTTTGAAAATTAATTTTTTATTTTTTATTTTTTTTTAGTAAATATTTTTAAAGTTTTAAAAAAAAAATTTACTTTTTAGATGCACCTTACTTAGATATATCTAAATAGTAAAATATTTGTGAAAAAATATTTTTAAAAATTAATAAATACACAAAAATATGAAAAATGCACTGCATTTTTGTATTTTTTTTGTTGTATTTTTGCTATTTAGTGAATTTTTTAAAGATTTTTTTCACAAATATTATATTTTTTAAGTGTATTTATCTTAGGTGTGTCTAAAAATTTAAAAAAAAAATTCTCAAAATATTAAAAAAAAATTCATTGAAAACAAAAAAATACGGAAAATAATAAAGTAGAATTTTATGAAAAGTGTTTTTTGAAAATTAAAACCAAATAAATTAATTAGTGTTGAAAAACATTTATGAAGGGTGCGGGTACAAATGCTAATATGAGTATGTTAATACAGTAAAATTTAAAACAAATAAAACACGAGTATCGCATACGTCAATAAATTTTTTATACTTTAAAAGATAAATTAAAAAACTAAAAGAAAAATTATAATTCAGTAATACCAATATCAAAGAATAGTTTATAAACTGTTTTAATGTCATTAAATAGGAGAAATTATAAAATAAAGTTTCATTGTAAAAGCAAAGTAAGTAAAATTTAGAAATTTGAATTTTTAATTTTTGCTTCCATCAACTTAATTATTAAATAATAGATCTTTCATCTCTCGCCCATCAAAGTAAATGAATTGCAATTTTAAGTAAATCAGAACTCGCAGATAAATTAAATATATCTCCACCAATAGCGCATAACTTGTTGTACCCTTGATGTATCCATCTCATACTCATGGAGTATTTACGGAATACCCAACTGCCAAAGAATGTATAAAACGTATCTGATACATATTTCGAGTACCTAATACATATGTAGCTTTATCGATATGTGTATTAATATCCGGTACTAATACGACAATATTTACTCATGCTTCATAGAAAAATATATACAAAATATATTGAAATTTGTAAAATAATTAATAAAAATATGTTAAAGTGTTTTGGAATATATAAAATGTATATTAAAATTATAAATATTTAAACATTATGTAAATGTTATTGACAATGTCATTAACCGGATCCATTTATCAAACTTTTTAGAAATATTAAACACTTTTTATCATTCAAAACAGGTCAAATAATTTTTCTTATTTGTTAACTAATCTAAAAATTTAAATATATAATTGTAAATGTATAGCACCGGTGGCTAATTTATTTGACAAGAATGACACAGAACTCTAATTTGACGGAAAAAAATAAAAAAAACACACATACAAACGCAAACAAATGATACCCACCTATTTAGAGCTCTCCTCAAACTTTAATAATTAGATCTCCAAATAATTTTTCTTTATTTGAAAGCACCCTCCAAGTAATGAACTATAAACGAAGTTGACAAAGTTGACTATGTGTTGCATAAATTGACACCAACCCTCACAGCATAGCATTGCATTCACATAGGCGCGCGCACACGCACAGAGTGACAGATGGGAGGAGATGGTTATCTTCCTCTTTTCGAGACAGAGACAGCAAAGGGACGTATTGCATATCAGTTGTATGCTGTTTCAGTATTTGTGGGTATATGCTTAATATGTGCTTACAGAGTGAGTCATCTACCCCCAACAACAACTACTACTACTTCTCAAGATGGTAGTAGATGGGCTTGGATCGGATTGTTTATCGCCGAGCTCTGGTTCATTTTCTACTGGTTTATCACCCAATTCGCTCGATGGAATCCCATCTATCGCCACACCTTCAAAGACAGGCTTTCTCAAAGGTCTCTCTCTCACCCTCTCTGTGTCTATATGTATGTAATGCACAAGAGTGTTAATTATACTATTTTAAATATAATTTCACTCTAGTCTATTTATTTTTACTTGTGACAATCCACCATTTACGTTGTAAATCAAGTTGCAATATTACTCTTTTATTTATCTATTTGTGAGACTTAACAAAAATTAGAACTGAAATGACTAGAGTAATATAATTTTAGTGAAAGTGCAAAGGTATTAATGAAATAAGAAAATTTTCACGTATTACTCAGATTAAAAGTTCTATCAATCTTATAAACACCTGATGAATGGAGATATAATATTATAATTTGATTTTAAGTGTAAAAAATTGACAGTCACAATTCAAAGTAACAATATTGAAACTTTGGTAAAAGTGAGTGATCAGTATAATTAACCTTATACTAATGTTTGTTTGGGCGAATATGACTTTCGAATTAGACTAAGCTGTTGCTTATTGACATTGGTGTTTATGGTTATTTAACTGTTAAAAAAAAAAAAACAAACCAGATATGAGAAGGATTTGCCGGGGGTGGATGTGTTCGTGTGTACTGCAGACCCAACAATAGAGCCACCAATACTGGTGGTAAACACTGTGTTATCAGTCATGGCTTATGATTACCCGCCGGAGAAGTTGAGTGTGTATCTCTCCGACGACGGCGGATCAGAGTTAACATTCTATGCATTGTTAGAGGCTTCTCGTTTCGCAAAACATTGGCTTCCATTTTGCAAAAAGTTCAATGTAGAACCCAGGTCTCCAGCTGTTTACTTTTCAACTGACCAATCCTTTGTTGATGATGATGATCCTCTCATGGCCAAACAGTGGTCCTCTATCAAGGTTTTTAATCTATTCTGTCCTCTTTCTCTTCTCTTTCTTCAATTATAGGGAGTTAGTACATTGTTGATTGTTGTGTTTGTCGCCTTCTACTATATGTTTTGCACTTTTCTTTGCTTATTATTATTTGAATAAGCCTAGGCACCCAAATTTAGGGTCTTAGATTTTGAACTAGAGTGGAGTGTGTGGTGGAAATTAAAATTATGTATTGTAAATTTATATGTAGAATGAATCTCAATCATTTTTGGAGAAATTCTGAATATATTATTCTGGGTTTGTAATATCACTGTTGTTATTTTATAGGAAAATAAGTCTCAACTATCCAACTTTAATTTAAGAGTAATACTATATTTATCATCTTTTTATGTCACTTTCAATTTATCACATTATGTGTTAGCACATTATTTGACATAAACATGAGTAGTAAGACCCATTACACCAATGATGAATTACACATGAATCATACACTGAAAGTGGTATAAAAATATAGTAAGTGTAACATTACTCTTAATTTAAATAGTATTGTTAAATTTTTATCCAATAATATTATAATAATTATATTTGTATACTATATTTTATTTAGAGATATGCCATTATGTGAATATATATATATACACGGTATGCCCTTTATAGTTACATCACAAAAATTTGTAACTTAAACTATAAAATGATATAATTTTTTGCTCAAAAAGAAATGTAAGTTTTACCACAAATTGACATAACACATAATATAAACATTTTGTAACTTTAACCGCAAAAAGTCATAACTTTATCACGATATGCACATCATATATTTTTCCTTTGTTTAGCATCTCATATGTTATCATTCCATTTGTTTGAGTCAATATCACCATTCATATTTGTTACATTACAATAGTGACACATCACATGACAAACAAAATTAGATACATAAATATAATTATCATGAAATTATTATTATTTTTAAATTTTTATATCACCAGCTAGAGAAAAAAAATTTTATTATAATTGTCTTTTTCTTATTAATTATTTTTTAATTAACCAAATCAACAAATAACAGACACTAATACAAAGTGGTAATAAAACCAATGGCATATGGTATTTTTCTCAAGAGATACCTGTATTATATATATATTCGTGCACTCTACCATCAATTATTGTCACTTAATTTATCACTTAATTGATGTTCCACGGCATGTGCTCATACAAAAGAATAGTCCATAATCGAGCTTAGTCACATGAAAATAGAAAAAATAAAGATTAATACTCATTGAATGATGCTCATTTTTTTAATTATTTACCCGAC
>JAPPVO010004817.1:0-32999 GCA_030407325.1 Camellia japonica
AAGTTCCCAAGCCGAGGCAACTTTGGTGATGACAGACACGTGGCCTTAGGCAACGAGTCAGGGTTTCCTAAATTCCCCCCATTAAAAAATATTTAGGTGGCGACTCTGTATCTAGCAAAGTAGTCCATGTTTGGCACTTCTTTCAAAAATCTGTTTTCTCAAAATGATTTGCCGGATTTGGACTCTTTGGTTCAGATTAAGAACAGTAACCAAGACGAGTCCGAACTGTAGCATTGAGGTCCCTCGTGGACTTGTTACAAACGTGGAAAGTAAGATCAAAGCAATAAATTAGGGGCATAGATGAGTCGGGTATTCCTGCGTCCCCCGTTTGTGCTTGTGGAAGCTTATGATGCTAAAGTGGGCCCGGATTGTGCCTCATCTTCAAGCCAAGTCAGGCACTTCTCAGAAAATGAACAGCTGAAACTAGGGGAAGGGGCCAAAAGTTCTCTCATCCTCCAAGCAGTGAGGTACCTAGCCAAATGTAAACCTCGGATTGGGAATGAAACTGGGTACTCTACCCCTTCTTCTGGGCAAGTCTGATCATGTATAAATTGACGCCTGAACCGAAACGGAACGTAGAATATACATTGTGTCAGGCTAATCAACTGAATGCCTGGTTGCCGAGTCATGCTGTAGTTCATTTTGGTCAGATTAAGCCAGGGGCAACGCCAAGCAATGTTAGCAGTAGACCTGTTATACGTCCAGTGGCACCACCATCCCTCATTCGGGAAATCCACTAGCTGTTAGTGGAAAAAGTAGGCTTGGGCTAAGTATGCAGGCGAAGAGTCCACTACCTTCAGCTTGTCTATAAGCCATATCTGGGGAGGGATGAAAGAAAAGAGAGATTAAAGAATAGAAAGATGTATGTTGAAAGAAAAGTGAGAAAAGGGCTTTGAGAGAAAAATAGAGTATGAGTGCCTAGAGATGTGAGAAACACATAAGGGTGGGGAAACATTACCTGAAGAAGTAGTGGACTCCCCGTGAATTTGGTGGTCTCTCGCCGATGAAAGGCGTCTAAGCCCATCAAAGTCTCGACCAACACCAAACCAATGCAACTCTTACCCTCTTTCAAACCTCGGGCCACTTCGATGAGTCGAATGCTAGACTTGCCGGAACCGGGGGCAAGAAGGAAATGAGCCAACATGCACAAGCAAAGGGTGTGTTGCCGAAAACCCCGCCAAAGAAGATCGCCACGGTCGCCAACGGCAGAAAATCGATGAATCAGACTAGGGATGTCCAGCTCTCCGCTGTAAACCAAAGATTGGGCCCCGTGTAGAGTAAGCCCGCACATCCGTCCCAAAGCTTGGATGTGACCAAAACGGGGCTGAGGCAAGATTTCCTCATCATGTCGGGACTCCATTAGCACTTGCAATTCTTTGATTATCGGGCATATCTCTTGTCCCCTGAAGCTAAAGACCTGTGTAATTGGGTTCCAATACCTAGCCGCAACGTGAAGGAATGGAAAATAAAGCCGAGAACGACTCAGCGAGAAAAGTGCATTTATGCCAAAACCCTGAAAATTCACCTTTTCCAAGAAATCTAAAGTTGCAATCTAATTCGAGAGAAATGACTCCATTTGTGGCAAAAAAAAAAAAATAGCCAAAATGAGTTCTAGAGAAGAAATGATGAAGGTGAAGCTTTTGTAGAAGGTAAGGCAGTGAGTGGAAGCCAGCTGTCAACAATCTGGAGGTTTTGCACATTGGTGGCCAGGACATTCTATCCATGGTTGGCATGTGGCTGGCAAGCTCTTTACGTGGCCAGCAGCTATCTTGTCTATTTTGCTGTCCCCCTGTGTGCCGAGAATGCTGAAAACATGTGTTTTGTTATATTCTTTATGCATTTTGAGGTCTTGTTTTGTGTCCTTTTAGTTTCAGCAAGTTCTTTGAGTTGTATTCGAGTTGTTTTGTTTTGTTTATCGAGTTGTTTTGTTTTGCTTATCGAGTTGTTGCTATTTCGATTATCGAGTTGTATGTTATATTTAGAATTTTAGTTGTTGGTCGGTTCGTTGCCTGATTAAGACTGTTATGACAATACAAGTATTCAGTTTTCAGTATTAAATTCAATCTCCATTCCGTGCTAAGTGGTGCTCATGATGCAAAATACAACACTTTTTCAAAGAAAAATTGGTTTTCATTCCGATCATGGTTGTCTTTACAAAAGTGCAGTACAAGTTTTTAAAGAAAATAAAACCTGTCTGAAGCTATACATATGCTAATGCTACTAACAAAAGAAGCTAAGCAAAAACACAAGAAAATCAGCGCTAGCCATCTCAGGCTCGAGAGGCCCTCTTCGTTCTCTTCCAAGGTGGGGACTCAAAGCTGTCTCTATCAGCACCGCTATCTGACTCAGATGATGAGCCAGAACCGGAATCATCGCTGCTCTCTGCCTCAAAGACCAGCTCAGTATCACGTCCACTCTCAGATCTAGAGTTGTCGTCATCTCTACTCTTAGAGGACTCAGACTGTAGACTCATTGCCTCCTTGGAGCCATTGGTCTCGGCATCGTCATCACTCAACATTGGCTCTGAAAAGCTCCTCCGACCCCAACCACAACGTCCCACTCGGCTGTGTGCTGTTGGAGGAGATGGTGATGGTGCAGGCGCCGCCGCCGTTGGTGCTCTCGGTAAGGCTAAAACCTAAAAAGAAAAAGGCAGTATTGACACATCAAATACAAAGTATAGTTGCAGATGCAATATGATGAAAGTGGAAGAATGCAATGAGCAGGATACAGTGCAAGTGCAGTACGGTATGTCGGTGCAGCATATCAGTGTGATGTGACAAGGGACAGAATGTATACTGTGGTATGAGTATCAGAGCTTCAGTGAGAATGGTGTGTACAACAGTGTGGAAAATATTGTTGAAAGATTAAAACATAGTCATATTCAATAACAACAGTTAAGAGATTAGTTTCAATTCACCTAATCCTCATGTAATATCTCCAACAATCATAACTATCCTCCACCAATAGCCCAAAACAGATACTTCTAAACATATATATAATCTCAAGACAGATAAATTATCCAAATTTCCATAGGCGAGAGATAATACGCATCCAACTCCACCATTGATATAAACATTCATCTAATTTCATATTTTCAATACCAATTTCATTATTTATACAAAATGATTATTTTAAACATTTTAGGGCAAAGCTCCATTCTCTCCCAAATCTAACCCATGTGCCAAAATCAACAAATTTAACACAACACATCCTTATATCTATACCCATAACCATTTTCAATGCCTTTATTTGCAAATCCCTCTTTTGATTTTAAACCAAAACCCTAGGTTTGTCTAAAATCCTCCAAATCCCAACATTACACAACAACAAATAACTAAGTTAAAAATCATAGGAGAGTGTAGAAAGTCCCTACCTCAAGCTTAGAAGACCAAAGCAATAATGGAGGAACTTCAAAGATGCCAAAACCAAATCTTGTTCGGACCAAAATGGAGCTCTTAGATGCTCAACCTTTTTAACAAAGGCACACGGGTAGAGAACCCAATGGATCTAGGTGAAAATGTAGAGAGAAGGTAGGTTTTAGAGAGAGAGGCTCTAGATCTAGGGTTTTTGAAAAGTAGAAAGAGAGATATGAAAAAGTGATGAAAAATGTCACTTTTACGGACTGAAATACGCACAGTCCGCTTGAGCACAAGAAGTGATGCTTGAGCGTCAGGCACAATAAGTTGTTTCACTCAAGCGCAAGAAATGCCACTCGAGCGTAGAATACACCATTCTAGTAGTTTTGTAGACCTGCAAAAGTATTGAGAGTTCACAAAGCCAGCTCAAGCAGAAGAAGTGCCACTCAAACGGAGGAAAAAAAATCTGGGCAACAAGAGTTTGGGAACTATGCAACCAACTTGTCCCAAACACAACCGCAACAACCCAAAAGCCAAAATTAAAGAATTACAAGGGAAGCAAGATATGACCAACAATATAAAACCATTAAACTCGAGTCTGGGATACAACAAGAGTCAGGTCAAAACTGGAATCACTATAAACATTCCCCGACCAAACCTGTTAGTCGTCAAAAGTAATGTTTGCGCAACTAAAACTGGTTGCCAAAATTAATAATTTTACCGACTAATTATTTAGTCACCAAATGTACCATTTCGCCTATCAACATTTTGGTCACCAAATGTGAATGGTGATACACCGACTAACAATTTTAGTAGGCAAAAGTATTACTTATCTTTCCGAACTAATCACTTGGTCGCCAAAAGAGGAAAAACAAAACCAATTTTTGGTTACCAATTCAATTCTTTTTGTTTATTAAAATATAATAATCTATCAAATCCATTCAATATAGCCCGTAATTTGCAAGAATCATTCAAACCAACAAAATCAACTCAATCATGAACATTCAACAAAATACATAAATCATCCAATTCTTAACCTGTTTAATTAAAGTCATAAACTATTATAAGTTTTCATCCACAAGTAATTCCAAACTAAATAATTGTCCAATTAAAAATGTCATGTAATTTATATAATCATCCAATTCACATCCATCTAGCATAAAAATTTAAAACATAACAAGTACTTGTTATTATGTTTTAAATTTTTATCTATACGCATCTATCAAAAAATATAACTAGTAGTCTACCCAAATATTTTCCATACATATCTATCTAAAAATATATAATCATTCAAAAAATGTAACAAGTGCCAACTAGTTTTGTATAATTCAACTTTGTGCACGAGTTCATCTATCTGTAGAAAAGAAAAAAAAAATATCAAGCAATTTTTTTTTTTTTTTTTTTTTATCAAAGTTATAAGCACATCAAATGATTGTAAATTGGACAAAAAATCAAAAATGTCCATAGAAAGTAAAGGTATACCATTTTGTAAATAAAACAACAACATTCATGTCTACATATCCAATTAACATTACAATTCTATCAATATCAATGCACCACACTCAGAAAAATTCCAATAGTAATAGATGTATGACCCGCACATTAAATGGTATAAAAAAAGAAAAAGAAAAAGGAAATAAGCTCCATATTGATCCAGTACTCACAAGCTTCCAAAAAGTTTTATCTATACACTTGCTGCAACCAACAAAAGATTCTCCATATTTAAAAGAAAACTTCCCATAGTGGATATAATAATTCTAACAATTCAAACATCATCTCCATCACAAAGCTTATCCAATAAATATACACAATTTAAAAATTCCATCCAATTACCCAAAGGTTTACAAGGCAAAAGACTTCATAGTCATTGGTTGTGTGAAACATTCACTAAAGACATGGAGATCTCCACTAAAATACTTCGTTGTGTCTAATTACAAAAAGTGCCTGTTTGGTAGAGCTTAATTTTAGCTTAACTCAACTTTTAGATTATCTTGAGCTGTTTTGGTGTGTTTGGTAGAGCTTAAAATCACTTTTTGTAGCTTAAATTAAGCCAAAAAAGTGATTTTTGGCTGAGTGGCAGGAGGGGTGCTTTTCGGATTCAGCTTAAGCAGAAAGCTAAAAATTAAAGGGCAAAATTACTTAAATGCCCTTTACTAATTTGAAGTATTACCAAATTGTCATTATATAAACCACAAAGATCACTGTTTATTCTCTAAGAGAGAGAGTTCTCTCCCTCTCTCTCTCTCTCTCTCTCTCTCTCTCACGAACTAGTGCTCTCCATCTCTCTCACACTTATGCACTAGAGCTCTCTCTCTCTCTCTCTCTCTCTCTCTCTCTCTCTCTCTCTCTTCGCTCTTTTTTTACCACTACCATTGTATTGTAAACCCTAGCTTCGTAATCGAGCTTTTGTGTCTGCGATCTCAATTAAGGGACGAAACCCCAACTATTGCGATTTGAAACCCTAGTGTCACGATCGACTGCGTGACGATCGACGGTGATGATCAACCATTTATCGTCGTCCCCCATCACCGCTGCGCCTTCGACGGTGACTGTAGACGTCTCCGAACGTCCCGGGAGGGAATCCCGTTTTGTTCATTGGGCTCACTACAGTTCAGGACTCAATGTCACAGTCCTGTATCTAATCTCGCAGAGTGCAATGCAAGACCGATGAATCATCAAAGAGTCCAAATCCGGCAAATCGTTTTTTAAAACAGATTTTTTGAAAGAAGTGCCAAACATGGACTGCTTTGCCAGATACAGAGTCGCCACCTAAATATTTATTTTGGGAGAATTTAGGAAACCCTGACTCGTTGCCTAAGGCCACGTGTCCGTCATCACCAAAGTTGCCTCGGCTCGGGAACTTGGGTACGATTGGGGAAGGTCACTTCGTGAGCACCCCCGCTCGCCCGATCAAAGATCGGCCTCTACTAACCATGATACCAAGTTTTGAAAACATTATGTGCTATTATTCCGGTTTATTAGCCTAGAATTACTATGTGATGCGCGCAACATACAAGTATAGACTGGATCGCCTGAGTTGGAACAAAACATTTCATGTTTGTTTTTTTGAAAGCGGTTTGCCACTTGCAAGTAGGCTAAAATGCAAATTTTGTCACCCTTAAGTGGGCTTAGAAAACATGGTAATTTGCCACTATCTAGTGGGCTTAAAACTCATAATCAATGAATTGTTCTAATTCAGATAACCCAACCTTCACGCACAGGCATTCAGGCAGTTATATCACATAAGCAAATAGCCTCATGGTAAGCATGCTATCATGGCAGTCACTCACACGCATGCAAGGATGCTAAAGCATAAACACTCACCGAGTACTCCGAGCCAAAACAGAAGCTAGTTAGTAATCAAATGCATGATCCTAACTATGTTGAAATGCCTAATGCAACACATACAGGAATGCAACTAAGATAGGCTCGGCTATTCTAAGACGGCAGGTGAAATGCAACAGATAACATGTATTCAACTCGGAATTGAAATACAATGCAGTTAGTATGATGCGCCGAGCCCGGTGCATGCAAGACAGAATGAATGCAATGCGAGCAAAAGTATGCTAATTGAAACGTGCCCTAAACTAACCATCATAAGCTGGTAAATAAAAGGGAGAAAGACGTGGGGTTGGAAGACATACATCACACGCACGCACACTTATTACAAATTGCCCTCCGGAGGGTCGAATAAATAATACAGACCGAATAAACAATTAACTACTCTAGCTAATTAAATATTACAAAACCCTAATTAATTAACAAATTAACTAAGAAACGAAATAAACTAGTATGCAGATCTATGGACCGCCTCAGCTTGTTCCGAATGATGAATGCATGCATGCTCGAGTCGCCTTGTCGGAAATTCCTCGCGATGCCCCGATTTGCCTCTGTTTGCACTGATCCCGGAATACTGTACAAAGCTCCAAAAGGCTTGTTAACCAATTTTGGCTGCTGGTTTCCGGTTTGCTGCAACAAAGAGCAAGAAAGGGGCATAGCAAAGTATTTTCAACGTATGTGCGCACGACCACTCTCCTCGTCATTGCATAAGCTCTAGGGGGTGTAGACCTCGATCCTCGTACCACCAATCACGCATCTCGATGCATGATGGCCGAGGAGTCGAATTGCACGACTCAATGTGAAATGAATGCATATGAAAACACAACAAGGCCTAAACTCCATCATGGGTAATCCGGAGTGTCGGCGACCAAGAATCGAGGCACGTTTCGTCACTTTGAGTACGAAACACTCCTCGTTTCCCGTGTTTGGACTAACCCTACTCCAAACACAATGCAATGAGATGGCATACACAATGCCACTAACGTGCAACCCTAAATGCAATGCAACCTAATCATGCTGGCATGCAAGGGATGATATGCACACATGCAACCTAGAATGGCATACTCAATGCACACGAGCTATATGGCATACACAATGCACGCATACGAAGATGGACATACACAAAGACATAATCAAAGCATACACAATGCGATGGTCAAACATGCAACAACAGGAACCAAATGGCATACACAATGCAAGGTGGACTTAAACCAATATGAGTGGACCTCAGCCACACTCAAATCAATGGCCATATGATGAAAATGAGAGAACCGAAAAACATGCAAACATGCACGAGTGTAAAGAACCGATCCTAAGGCACAACATGCAACTCTAACAAAGCATGGCAAAGGATGAAATATGGCATAGAATGGCACATGATCCAGCTCTAAAATATGATGCACAATGGTCTCGAATCATGCAAACACTTCACACGATGCATGCTAGATGGCCCGAATACCGAAACTAGTGAAGTGCGTTACACTAGAGGTACACAAAGCAATGTACAAATGATGAAACCAACCCCAAACAGACCCTAGGCAAGTCCAAGATAGTGGGAAATTGGTCTAAAATGATGGCTCGGAATGCATTCAAATGAAGCCCATGCAATGGTCGGTAAATGAGGCATACAAGCCCGACTTTCTAATGCACTTAAAGAGTGGAAATCATGGGAATATGGCATGCATATAAGCTCTGAGATATGATGTGCAATGGCCCCAAAACATGAAAACACCTCAGTATATGCATGCGATGGACCTCAAAACTCAAAGTTAAGCATGGATATTGAACTACAGGCATGCAAAACAAGCATCATTCGACCATGAGACCC
The DNA here is from genome assembly GCA_030407325.1 of Camellia japonica. Taxonomy (NCBI): domain Eukaryota; kingdom Viridiplantae; phylum Streptophyta; class Magnoliopsida; order Ericales; family Theaceae; genus Camellia; species Camellia japonica. Next base: position 8,524 of record JAPPVO010004817.1, read on the forward strand.
AAAAATAGAGCTAAGGCAGTCCAAAACATGCATGAAATTAGTTTAAGGCAAGGCCAAAATATGCTAGGAAAGGCGGCCAAAACATCATACAAAACAAGCTAATGAACCATGACTTACACTACAACTATATGAAGCATGTGAAGGACTACCAAACCAGCCCAAAAAAGAAACATGGCATGCCAAAATATGACCAAAAAACCACTGGAACTCAATCAACACCTGCTAGAATGAGATGCTCCTTTGAAAGGCTATGCAAAGGGGTTACTCTACACGTGCAAGATAGACATCAAAAATGGAAAAACCACCTTTGGACAGAGGTTATGAGGGCCCTAAAACTCATCAAAAAGGGCCTGAAAGGGGGTTAGGAAGCATGCAAGTGAAGGCTCCTTTGAAAGGCCATGAAGAGGGTTACTCTACACATGCAAGATGGACACTTAACATGGAAAAACCACCTCTGGAAAGAGGTCATGCAGGTCATAAAACTCACAAATAATAGCCTGAAACATGGCTTGAAAACATGCAAATAGGGGCTCCTTTGTAAGGCCAAGAAAGCTAGTAAACAAGACAAGGGGTGAGAGGATCACCCCTCTCTGATTTTGATGCTCAAAAACACATAATAACCACTGAAAATCCGCTGGATTTCAGTGGTCAAAAGGGCCAACAAAGCTCAACACAAAAGCCCTAATGCATGGCTCAAAACAAGATGAAAACAAGCATGCAAGGGGGTAGATGACCCCTAACAGAAAAGAACTTAAACAAACTGTTAAGAAGCTTAAAAGAAGACTTTTTTCAGTTTATGACACACCCAAATATGCTTGAAAATGGGGCTAAGATGTGAAGCAAAATAATGCTTAAAAGGGGGAAATGAGTGTTACCCTTGTAGAGAAGACCTCCAGCAGCTTCTGGACCAAAGTAGCAAACCTTCAACCTCTGAAAACCAGCTCCAAGGTGCTTGGATGGATGGTGGAAGGGTTCTAAGGGTTAGTGTGCAAAGGGCCAAGAACTATGGAGTATTTGAGCACAAAAGAGAGAGATATAGAGAGGTGTATATTGTATGCCTTAGAAGCAAAGTCTGAACCTTTGCAATGGAAGAGGACCTCTTCCTTTATAGAGGAGAGGGCTAAAGCTTCCTCAAGAAGCTTAAAACCAAGCTTAAAGATCCTCCATACACGTGTATGGAGGATCACTTCTGAGGCTTCCAGCTGGCACAGCTGGCTAACACTCAGTGAGACAAAAAATGAGGAAGCTGGCCGACCAGTTCAGGTGGTCGGCCGACCCCTTGCCCTGGTCGGCCGACCAGGTTCAAAAGGGTCAATCATCAAAAGCTGGTCGGCAGCCCTGATTGGTGGTCTCCCAGGTGAAAGCAACTCAGTGGTGGTATGGGAGACCAGAAAATATGGCTCAAAAGTGAGGGAGACCACTTACCTGACAAGAAAATCGGCCGACAAGAGAAGAGGTGGTCTCCAAAAGAAAAGGGTCTCCCACCCTTGTACCACCTTTCAAACAATGAAAATAGGGTCCATGCCAAAAATGAACCAAGACGGATGCAAAACGAGGGTTCGGGGGCCTAAACGCGCAACCGAGTGCCCCAAAAACTGACTGTTAAGCATCAAAGGTGGCGTGCGACCACGAAGGTGGTCTCCCGGGCCATAGTGTCCCTCTAGAGAGAGGAAACAAGGTGTGTGCAAAAAACTGGAGCAAACGGAGAAAGTTAAGCAGTCCCGAACCGAGGCGCACGACCAACGGCTCCGAAAATCGGAAACTGAGCCTACGACCACGAAACGTAGCCTACAGCCACTGAGAGATGGTCTACGAGACCTCTCCCTCCCTTCGGGAAGAGAAAACAGAACCTGGTTCGCAAACCGAGGCAAAGCACAAAGAGTCCCGAAGTCCGGAGGCAAGGCTCTCAGCCGAGACTCCGTAACCTCAGAACGAGCACAACATGCGCAATCACCGAGCGCTCAATCGATGACGTCTGAGTCTTAAGGTCGGTCAAAAATGGGGTGTCTACAGTTGCCCCTCTTTGACAGAACTCGAAAGTCATACGTGACGGGAGTGAATGTCAAAGCCCAGAGACGACCCATTTTTCACAAGGCCGAAGACTTAGACAAACAGGCCAGATAAACAAGAGATAGGCCCGCAGGCGGGGGGCAAAATGCAAAACGATATGCACAAAGTCGAACGTAACTCATGACCATGCAAAGCAGCAAGCTGTAATGAAGCAAATATTCACAATAAATGCAACAGTTTTAAGCAAGAATGCAAAGCGAAACTACATTTCCTGCAGTAAGGATGTAAGAGAATTACAATTCTCGCTACATCTCACACGGAGAAGATACAATACCTGTGCGGGTCGTCTGGTCGCAAATGAACCGTACATACAATATCGTGCCTGCAAAAGAGAGAAACTTAACAAGCACAACATAGTTAGCAACATATGTTCAATGCTATATCGAACGCAGACAAACATGGTGTTAGCGACAAAAAGTGCATCGCAATGTGAGAGAAACGCGCGCGGCGACGCAAGTTAAGCATGGAGGGTACCAATGAAACGTGCATGACAATGCAAGTGATGCGCATAATGATGCCAGTGACGTGCATAACAATGCAAGATGAATGCAACTTCAAAAGCGTATTTGAAACAAAACATCGAGCAAAGAAATGTAAGCCTCGATGAGGGCAACTCAAATGTGACCTCCGGTTTACCTCTCGGAGGGGGCGCAACATTCTCAAAAAGGATACACCTTGCTCTTGGCAAGTAACGGCGAGCCATACGTCGAAGGTTGGATTTGAAGTTCCCGCGAAAGGATTTCGCGCCGAAAAGTGCACTTTCCTTGTACTTTCTCGAGAGCCGGGGACTCCGATCACCACCAAAATTTGCAGGGAGAACAAAGAGGCATTGGAGACCACACAGGAGGGCCACCGACCACCCTAGAGAGCCACCGACCAGGTTTCGTGCAAGGGGGTGGTTGGCCTACCAGAAAAGGTGGTCGGCCGACCACCTTGCCAAAAACGGGGGCAGTTTTGTCCTTTTGCACTTGTTTCTTTAAATACACGTGGCCAAAGCACTTTTGCTCACACCTTCAGACCCGAAATCAGCTCTCCTCCCTTCCTAGACCATTTTCTCTCTCAGATCTGCTCTTTATACGCGTTTTCCAACGCCCCACGCAAAGTTGTTTCGCGAAATCTTTTAGTTTTCTTCACTTTGGACCGATTAAAATTTGATTTCGGAGCTTCTTTCTCCTTCTCACCACTTGAGGTAAGTTTGTCTCGACATTTGGAACATTTTCTCGGGAGTTGACTTTTGTTGACTTTTTCATTTCCGAGAGTTGACTTTTGTTGACTTTTTCCAATTTTGGCTCATTTTGCTCATTTTTGCTCCTTTTTGCAGATTTCTCGAAATGGCGGGTCATCTTCCTCATGGCGGAGGTCTCCAGGCGCCGAGGTGACCGGACATTATGTCCTTGCCTCCGAGGATCCGCCCCTTTTATCCTGAGAGGTACGACCCTCGAGCACATCCTTCCCCGAGTGTTTTCTACCATTTCACCGACTTTGATCGCCGGCGCCCGCAGACCTGCTGTTACGGGAGCCAGAGTCCCACTCTCTCACCAGGCACGAGAGGTACGTACTTTATTTTTACATTTTCTGCAATGTATTCTGCATTTCTTGCGCATTTCATGCTTTCGCTATGTATGCTTGTCCGCTCGTTCTGAACACATTTGCGCACCATACTTCTGCTTATTTTAGCACATATCTCACAACACAGAGTTCCGTTGAGTTGGCACACAGCTTGTTCTGAACACTTAGTCTATAACATGGCATTCTGTTTGTATTTTGAACACACAGCTCAATCACTCGAATTTCTGAACACGCAGCTCGTACTTTTTATTGCGAACACGCAGCCCACAATTTTTGAAAGTTGAACACGCAGCCCAAACTCTTGATTATGAACACACAACCCACGGTTTTTGAAAGTTCAACATCCAGCCTAAACTTTTGATGGTGAACACACAGCCCACTGTTTTGATAATGAACACATGGTCCACTGTTTTGAAATCTGAACACACAGCTCAAACTTTTGATGGTAAACACACAGCCCACGGTTTTGAAAGTTGAACACGCAGCCCAAACTTTTGAGGTGAACACACAGCCCACAGTTTTGAAAGTTGAACACGTAGCCCAAACTTTTGATGGTGAACACACAGCCCACGGTTTTCTAAAATCTGAACACGTAGCCCAAACTTTTAAGGTGAACACACAACCCACAGTTTTTGAAAGTTGAACACGCAGCCCACACACTTGAGGTGAACACACAGCCCACGATTTTGAAAGTTGAACTCGCAGCCCAAACTTTTGATGGTGAACACACAGCCCACGGTTTTCTAAAATCTGAACATGCAGCCCAAACTTTTAAGGTGAACACACAGCCCACATTTTTTTGAAATCTGAACACGCAGCCCACACACTTCAATTCTGAACACACAGCTCATATACTTTATGTTGAATACGCAGCTCACACACTTCAATTCTGAACACACAGCTCATATACTTTACTGATGAACACGCAGCTCATTCACTTCAATTCTGAACACACAGCTCATATACTTTACTGATGAACACGCAGCTCATTCATTGCATTTGCACTCAGCTCATACTGAACACGCAGTCCACAACATTGTATCTGATTTGGTTTGCACACAGTTCATACTTTCATTTTGAAACTGAATACATGTGTTCATTCTGAATGCAGGTATCTTCCCGTGTTACACGAGGCTATGGCTCGATCATCGCTAGGGAGTGGTATGCAGAGCTCCCTAAGGCCGTTCGTGATCTGGTTGATGAGGCAGGGTTCAGACCCTTCTGCGCGGGGATATCTCGCTACCCTGTGAGCAGGACACTGATGGGGGCACTCGTGGAGAGATGGTGGGACATCACCAACTCCTTCCACTTTTCGGCTGTCGGGGATATGACGATGACCCCGTTTGACTTTGCCCTGTTAACTGGCCTTGACGTGGCCGGCCGACCGGTCCCCTATGACGAGGATATGGGCGAGTGGGAGGCTGCCTGGATCTATTTGTTGGGAGCTCGCCCACCGATTGACAGATCTTCGGGCAGAGTCAGGTATACTTGGTTTTCCGCACATTACAGGGGGACTACGCCCGGGACTCTCGAGGGGACAGAGCAGTACGCTCGAGGGTTTTTGATGTTCCTCCTCGGGACTACTTTGTTCTCTGACAGGGGGAACACAGTTGGGCTATATTTGCTCAGTGCTCTAGTAGACCTATCACAGGTCAGTCAGTACGACTGGGGTGGCGCCGGCCTTGCTACCCTTTATTGTTACATGAGTGCGACCTCCCGCGGGCGGGGGAACATAGTCGGCGGCTATTGGAGAGCCTGGGAGGTACTTTCTGCCCTCTTGATTTACATTTCTGCTTTTCATTATCTGTACGCTGCACACACGGCACACTTTACGTTCTGTACTTTACACTCCGCTCTCAGCATTCTGCATTCACATTCTGCACTCAGCATTCTGTATTCTGATGGCTATTGCCTTGTTTTCCACAGCTATGGGTTTTCGCGTACTTTCCGACGCTAGCCCCAGAGCTCGAGGTGGAGGCGCCTCTTGTGATCCCTTACTCGCTCGTATTTGAGGGCCCGTACCGGCCGAGAGCTCGGGAGACTCTGCCCTACCTGCGGCAGTTCTTCGATACAGTGCGGACGACCGAGGTAATTCAGAACTTCATTCTCCATGTTTTCATCTTTGATTCATCTTGCACATTTACGATTTCTAATCGGCTTATGCATTGGTTATCCGCAGATCACATGGCAGCCTGGGCGCCCTTGGGTAGAGATACCCGATTTCAGTTTGCTGGGGCATGGGGCGCTTCTCGGTACAAGATCCTATTTGAGGGGCCGGTTGGTAGGGCCTGGTTTCTGGGGGACCGCTTCATGCGCCAGACGATGGGCTACCCCGAGCAGAGTGTCCCCGTAGCGCCTCCAGACGACATGTGGTCTACTGAGGGACTCATTCCCAGGGGGTTGATTTGGCTATGCTGGGCACTGATGCAGTTCTACATTTGGAGGAGGGGGAGTACGCGACCTACCGTCATACATACTTGATGCCCCCATTGACAGGTGTCCATACTCCCAGGAGGAGGTCTGCTGGCATGCCATCATCGAGTCGAGTCCGGGCTACAGATGCTCCTTCGACCAGCAGGGCCGGCACATCGAGAGGTGGGGCTGGACTGGTTCCTCCGATTCCTCCGACTTACCCTCACGCCGGGTGGCCAGATCTTCCGACCGAGTTGACTGGATGGCGATACGGGTCACCTTACCCGATTCCATTGGAGCCCCCAGTGCCTGATCACCGATACGTCAGAGACCCTGACTCGCCACCGGTATGCTTTACAGTTTTGATTTATCACTCAGATATTTGGACATTTATTCATTCACTGATAACTTGCACTTGCATCTGCAGCCCCCCATGGAGTACATGGATAGGATGCTCGGAGTGATGGCCTCGCTCGAGGGCATGGTTCTGCGGAGGGAGACACAACTATTCATTGCCGGCGTCTCGGTGCTTTTCAATTTCCTTGCATTTATCATACTTCTGATGACATGCTGTATTTACCCATTTCACTGCATTGCTTGACTGTATGCGTAGAGCACATCTGACACACACCACATTCATACATTGTATCTGCATACACCCACTCTATGTAGCATTCTTGTCTCTGCATCTGATATACATGTTGGCTAATGTACTCAAATTGTCCTTTTCAGATGCCACCACTACAGACTGGGCCACAGGCCGGGCCATCTAGGCCTTCTCGAGGGCTGGGAGAGGGGACTCGTCTCGCAGACGAGGCAGGCGCAGAGCACCTGTCATAGATGATGAGGAGTCCAGCGAGGAGGAGGAGTCTGCGCATCCTCAGTCAGAGACATCTGCAGGCAGAGAGGATGACTCTGAGTCCGGTTCTGAGGGCGGAGGTGATGCCGAGGAGGGTTCCGAGGACAGCAGCTCCGATTCAGATGTGGTGCTGGTGGAGATGGTGCAGGGACTTCTCAGCCGAAGAGGACGAAGAGGGCCTCTTATTCTTGCACTTGAGAGCACTGATGCAGATGTTCCTGCTTTATTTGCCTTTTTTACTAGTAGTTGTAGCACATTGTACATTTTAGGCAGTTTTATTTTCTGTAAAAACTTGTACCCTTGTTGTAAAATGTTGTAACAAAGGAAGCATGATGGAATGAAACAGCTTTTTGAAAAAGTGTTGTATTTTATGTTCTTAGCATCGCATCGCATCATTTTGTACAAAAATGAGATTGAATGAAAATTGAGCATTGTACATTACCAAGTCAGGTAGTGAACCGACGCAACAAACTAAACAACTCAACTTACTAAGAAACAACAAAACCTTAGCAAGTTTACAACTCGATAAACAAAACACGGAAATGTTTGATAAACAAACAACAATTCAACGGACAAACCCGTCAACTCGACAAATCCTAATGGCTCGATAAACAAAACAACTCGATAAGCAAAATAACAACTCGATAAGCAAGACTTAACAACAACTCGATAAGCAAGACTTAACAACAACTCGATAAGTAAATGCATTTCGGAGAAAATGGACGATGGAATGCGTCCGAAACAGAGGGAAACGCGGGCCTTCAACACTCCCGACACATGGAAATGCTAGGAGCTCCCTTCTTGAAGCTAGGACAAGACCAAAAACCAAATCCTCTCCATGGCCGACCACCAGAGAGAGTTGGCCGACCAGCTTTCTGCCTTAGAGACCAAAGGGGTGGTCGGCCTACCAGAAAAGGTGGTCGGCCGACCACCTGGTTTGGCGACCACCAGATTTTCGACACGTGTCCCCAAACAGTGCCTTATCCTCTATAAAAGTTCCAGCTTCGTGGTTCTTTCATTTCATCTCAGTTTTGCATCAAAATGGAGGCATTCCTCATCGAAAATCTCGCAGCTTGGATTGCTACTTTAGACGGCTCGGAAAAGTTGAACTTCCGGGGCTTCGGCTTGAATGCACTATTCACGTTGAGCCGCACTCCGCTGCACCTTCCATTCCTCCATGCCGCGGCGAGGTTTTGGAATCCGGTAACACATGTTTTTAGCTTCGGCGGGCAAGAGGTATGTCCTACCTTCGAAGATTTCCAAGCTTTGATGGAATCCGAGCGCAAGAAGAAATCTTGCCCCAGTTTCGCTTCGGCCACGCCCAAGCTTTAGGACGGATGTGTGGGCTTACTATGCACGATGCTCGATCTCTGATCTGCAACGGAGAATTGGACATCCTCAGCTTGATTCAACGTTTTTCTGATCCTGGTAACCGCGGTGACCATCATTGGCAAGGTTTTTGGTGTCATGCCCTTTGCTTGTGCATGCTATCACACTTTTTGCTTGCCTCGGGCTCCGGAGGATCTAGCGTCCGGTTGATCGAGGTTGCCCAAAGCTTGAAAGAGGGCAAGAGCTGCATTGTCATGACATTGGTCGAAACATTGATGGGCTTGGATGCTTTCCACCGCCGGGAGACGACCAGATTCTGGGGAGTCCACTACTGCTGCAGGTAATGTTTCCCACCCTGTCTCACATATATATTGCTCACATCACTCGGCCCTCAGGCTCGATTTTGCTCTCAAAACCCTTTTCTCACTTTTCTCTCATCGTACGTCTCTCTATTCTTTATTCTCTCATTTTTCATCCCTCCCCAGGTGTGGTTGATGGACAAGTTGCAGGTTGTGGACTCTTGCCCAGCATACTCAGCTCGCGGCTACTTCTTCTGGCAACGTCTAGTCGATGCCCCTGATGAGGGATGGTGGTTCGACTGGATGTGCAGTTTGTCCGCAGACCGCATTGCTTGGCGCTGTCCTTGGCTCAATCTACCGGCAATGAGCTACAGTATGTCTCGCCAGCCCGGGATTCAGTTGATCGGGCTGACACACTGTGTATTCTACTTTCCTTTCCGGTTCCAGCGCCAGTTCGGCCATGATCAGACTTGCCCGCCAGAGGGGATAGAGTACCCTGCTGCATTCCCGGTCCGAGGCGCACAGCTAGCTCGGTATGCCACGGCATGGAGGACGAGAGAACTCCTGGCCCCCGCTCCCACTTTCAGTTGCACTTTGTCTGACGAGTGCGTAGATTGGCTTAATGAAGAGGCACAGATTGGGCCCAGCTTGGCATCAGAGGCTTCGACCAGCTCTGGAGGGGGCGCAGGAACACCTGACTTAGCTATGCCCCGGATTTATTGCTTTATTAGTACTTTCAAGTTTTCTTTATGAATGTAATCAAAAGCAACTTCAATTTGTATGCAAGAGCAGGAGGACTCTGTATTGAAATCAATAAAATGAAGTTGGGGTACTGAAAAATTTTTCGCTTTGGTCCAAAAATGGTCTAAGTTGTAAAAAGATTAATTTGAACAAAATCAACTTTTATTAAAACTTTTCAAAACCATTTTCGATGGATCAGAACTGGACACGCCTGAGATCTGTCACTGAGATGCACAACCCCGGATCCCAGCAACTGGAAAGTTGCCCCTAGTCTGAATAGCACTACCGGAGATCACAACCGAAGCTCTTGAATGCTGAATAGACAAAGATGACCGAGATGATCAAATGGACAAAGTTGATCGGGAAAAGTTTATGGCTGAACTTCAGGATGAAGCTGCCTACGTATCCCAAAGATGGGAATCAAGCCTTACGTAGTTCAGGCTCGGGTGCACTCGAGTATTTTCACTCTCCTTTTACGCTCTAACTTTTGCCAAGGCCGCCCTTTGCGGGTTTTCAACCTTGCGAGCTCAGTTTTTGTAATTTCAAATTTTTCATGCTCTCACTTTTGCCTAGGTCGCCCTTTCAGGTTTTCGGCCTAGCGAGCCTCTCAGGGGTAATATTTCTTCAACTTGTCCATATTGATCGGCTGTGAGAACTCTAGGCCATCTAGGTCCATCAGAACGATAGCTCCACCGGACCAGATAGACTTGATGATGTAAGGACCAGTCCAATTGGGTCCGAACTTGCCCCTAGGGTCGTGGATGGGAGCTCGATTGTCTTTGAGCACCAAATCTCCTTTTTTCAAATTCCGGGACTTAACCTTTTTGTTGAAAGCCCTGGCAATTCGTCACTGATAACCTTGAACATGGTACAGTGCTTTCAGTCTTCTTTCATCAAAGAGCATGAGTTCTTCAAATCTGCTCTGCTGCCAATCTGCTTCGGCTATCTGACACTCAGCCAGCACTCTCAAAGATGGAACTTCAATCTCGATAGGTAGAACGGCCTCCATCCCATAAACTAATGAATACGGAGTCGCCCCAGTAGACGTTCTAATTGAAGTCCGGTAGCCCCACAGAGCAAATGGCAACTTATCTGGCCAGTCCCGGTAGGTTTCCACCATCTTCTGCAGTATGTGTTTGATATTCTTGTTGGCGGCCTCAACTGCTCCATTGGTCTGTGGCCGATATGTGGATGACTTATGAAAAGCCACGTTGTATTTTTCCAACAAGTCAATCACTTCCTTCTTGAAGTGGGAACCGTTATCTGAAATGATCTCGTTCGGGACCCCGTAGCGACAGATGATGTTGTTTCTGATGAATTTCGCAACATGTGAAGCCTTCAACACCGCATAAGATTGGGCCTCAACCCACTTTGTGAAATAATCTATCGCGACCAGAATGAACTCATGCCCATTAGACCCCTTCGGAGTGACAGCCCCGATCACATCGATTCCCCAAACTGAAAATGGCCATGGCGAAGTCATATTGTATAGCTTCGACGGCGGGATGTTCATGCGGTTTGCATGGATCTGACATTTGTGGCATCGCCGAACAAAGCCGATACAATCCTCCTCCATGGTGGACCAGTACCCTGTCTGAGGATCTTCCGAGCTAACATTACCCCGTTCATATGCGCTCCACATTCTCCTCCATGGATGGCCTCCATCAGGCTCTTCGATTCTTCGGCATCAAGCACAACTTATGCATTCCCAGATGACCTCTTTTGTACAGTTTACCCCACAGATGATGAACTGAGCAGCCATTCTTCTGATTGCCCTTATCCTTGGCATTTGCCCCTGGTGGATACGCTTCTTTTCCAAGAAGTTCCAGACATCGTAATACCAGGGGTTCTCATCTTGAACCTCTTCTATGGCAGCAATCGACTCATAGGCTGGCAAAACTTCTGGTCAATGATGATCGGACGCATCCGGACTCCAAAAGGATGTCTATCATGGAAGATAGAGTTGCTAGTGCATCTGCGAACCTGTTTGTTCTCTCTTAATAGATGAGCAAAGTTTAGTTTCTCAAACCGAGGAATTAACAAGTCCAAGGTCTGGTGATACATTATCATCTTTTCTTCTTTGACTTTCCAATCTCCTTTCGCTTGAGATACAACAAGGTTCGAGTCCCCGATGACGTCCAACCGTTTTGCCCCTAGTTCCAGGGCTGCTTCTAAACCAGCAATGCATGCTTCATACTCTGCTTCGTTGTTCGAGACTTTGAACGGAGTTTAATGCTAGAGGGATACGGGACTTGTCGGGTGCTATCAGCAACACCCCTACCCCATACCCGTACTGGTTTGACGCTCCGTCAAAGTACATCGTCCAAAACTCGTCGTCGATATGCAAAATGGCCTCATCTGGGAATAAGTACTCAACTGCTTCACCTCCTTCCACTGGATGATCGGCTAAGAACTCTGCTACCGCTCTTCCCTTGACTGACTTGCGCGTCACATATTTCAAATCGAATTCGGAAAGCAACAGCAACCAACGAGCTAGCCTACCCGTAAGTGCCGGTTTCTCGAATAGATATTTGATGGGATCTAATCTTGAAACCAACATTACAGAGTGAGCTAACAGGTAGTGTAGCTTCCTGGTAGCCCATACCAATGCTAAGCAAGCCTTTTCCAACGGTGTGTAGCGGGTTTCATACTCCAGCATCTTCTTGCTCAAATAGTAGATAGCCCTCTCCACCTTATCCTCTGATTCCTGCGCAAGCATGCAGCCCATCGTGGTTTCAGTCACTGAAAGGTACAAAATCAACGGTTTTCCCGGCTCAGGCGGCGATAGCACGGGTGGTTTGTAAATATTCCTGATTTGTTAATTCCTTGATCTGTTCAAAAGCTTGGCATCGGCCGTCCCATTGGAACTTCTTTCCTTTCTTCAGGAGACCAAAAAGTGGTTCACAAGTCAAGGTTAATTTTGAGATAAACCGTCTTATGAATTGCACTTTACCCAGAAAGCCTCGCACCTCCTTTTCAGTCCTTGGTGGTGGTATTTCTAAGACGGCCTTGATTTTGGAAGGGTCGACTTCAATACCTCTCTGTGTAATTAGAAACCCCAGCATTTTCCCTGCTGTAACACCAAACGTACACTTCTGAGGATTCAGCCGCAACCGAAATTCTCTGATCTTTTGGAAGAACTTTTGCAAGGCGGTGTAGTGGCCCTCTCTTTCTTTGGACTTGACAATCATGTCGTCTACGTACACCTCAACCTCTTTGTGGATCATGTCATGTAATATCGTGGTCGCGGCCCGTTGATATGTAGCTCCAGCATTCTTCAACCCAAATGGCATCACCCTGTAACAGTAAGTCCCTCACGGGGTAGTGAAAGCAGTCTTCTCCCGGTCTTCAGGTGCCATCACTATCTGATTATAGCCCGAGAATCCATCCATGAACGAAAGCAAAGCATGCCCCGCTGTGAAGTCTACTAACTCATCAATATGCGGCAAGGGAAAATCGTCCTTCGGACTGGCTCTGTTCAAATCCCTGAAATCCACGCATACCTGGATCCTGCCATCCTTCTTCGGCACCGGAACAATGTTGGCCAACCAAGTTGGGTATTCGGATACCAGCAGGAACCCTGCGTCAATTTGCTTAGTGACCTCTTCTTTAATCTTGAGGGCCCAGTCCGGGCAGATCCTTCTGAGTTTCTGTTTAATGGGTCAGGCCTCGAGGTCAAGAGGGATCCGGTGCTGTACAATCTCAGGATCGATCCCAGGCATGTCTTCGTAGAACCACGCGAAAACATCTTTGAAATCTTTTAATAAAGCGACTAAGCGCTCGCGTTCCTCCGAAGACAACGTGGACCCAATCTGGACCAGTCGTGGGTCCTCCTCAGTACCAACATTAACAGTAGTGATTTCATCAACTAAAGGTTTAACAAATCTTTCCTGCTCTTGATCAATTAAGCGTTGCAAAACTGGAGGAATTTCTTCCTCGTCGTTTTCATCAAAATTTTGAAAGTCCTGATTAATACAATAAATCAAGGGCACAGAAAAGTACTCAGAAACCACATCCATTCCATTCTCATTAAGTATTTCCAAATCGTCCGATTCTTCTGTTACAATAGACTCAAAAGAGAAAGAAAAAGACAACCTAGACAGGACTGTGGCATCCGGGTTATCACCCCCAGGAATACCGGACTCAGACTCAGTCGAGCTGGAACCTGATTCCGACTCCACAGACTCGGTGGAATCAGATTCCGGCTCACTACCTGACCCGGTGCTGCTTGACAAAAATCCCTCCTCGTACTGCCAGATGAGAGAGGGTACGATGGATACATCCAAAATGTTTGATGGTAGGCCGCAGCAGTTTCATTCCCAATCATAGACACCGAGAAGTTATCCCCCAAGCACTTCTGTACGATTGGAGGATCTGAAAGTAGACAAGCCAGCGCTACCCCAATTTCAATTTCGGTGCTCTCAGGATCCACTTTCTCATTCTGTTCAACCTCAGCTAATGGGTCTGTCTGCTCCTCGGCAACATCATCCCCGGATAACTGCAGGTCAAAGAAGATCTCAAAACCCGGCACGCGCTTCCTTTCCGCATTCAGCCATGGCTCTGGGAAGCCACAAAATGGAAAGTCCTCCCCCTCCCGGATGAAGCGTCCATTTAGGGTACCCTGGATGGGTTAGTACATTAACTCAAAAGGCTTCCCCGCCCGCTTTGCTCTGGCTCTCCCAGCTATCTCCTTACCTTTCCTAACCCAGTCCTTTTTAGTGGGCAGATAACCCAAGCCAAAGGTATGCGGGTTGTGCGGCACTTCGGCTGATACTGCGATGCCTTTCCGGCCACTCTTTCCCAATCCCATCCCGGGGATGTGTTGAAGCTTGTTCATGAGGTATACTGATTGTGCACTGACATACACCCCTCATCAACAGCCAAGATGTTTTGCACGACTCGAGCCTCAACCAGAGTAAACCCCGATAAGAACACATCCTCCGTGTCGTGCTCGATTTCCAAGACTGGTGTAGACACTTCTGGCGGTGGATGGATTGACGAATTCCTGAAAACAATGGCCACCCCCTTCTCGTGGGGGTATTTCAACATCTGGTGTAAGGTGGAAGAGACTGCCTTTACCTGGTGCAACCACGGTCGCCCCAAAAGTAGGTTAAAGGTTGCGGGAACGTCCAGGACATGAAAGTCAATCTCATGTTGTCCCGGACCAACCTGGGTCTGAATTTTGACAGTCTCCATCACCTCCCTGCTTGTGTTATCATACGCTCGAATCACCTGGTCAGTTGGCACGAAGACCGCGGGCTTTAACCCGATTGCATATGCCGTCCTTGACGGGCACACATTAATAGCGGATCCCGTGTCGACAAGAACCACCGATATCCATTTACTTCTACACTCCACAGAGATATAGAGTGGTTTGTTATGATTCGCGCCCTCAGGCGGTAGTTCTTTGTCAGAAAAGGTCAACGTCGGGGAACCTCCTCCCGGAAAGACCAATCCCACCAGCTGTTCAGGCGTGGTGTCTATCGAGAGTTTGGCCTTGTCCATAGCTGATAAAACAGTCCCCAGATGGAGATGTCTGCTTGTATCTTTTTCAATTGTTTTAGGACGGCCTCTTCTTCAAGTTGCTTCTCTCTCTGTTTCTCCACCTCCTTGTCCTTCCCGGACACCTCTGGCTGATCTAGGTGTGGGGGCTTGAAACACCACCCACTCCTAGTCATATGGTCTACTTCACCAATGTACCAGGCATCATCCGGTTGATTGCTTCCCCAGTCCTCATCCGTGTGGGCAAGACATAAATCATCGTCCTCCCATCATATTCCATCGGCAGCCGACAGACACCTGTCCGGCTCCGGTATGACTGTCCTTGTACTCGCAGTACCTTCCGTCCATATGCTCGCAGCATTCTCTGTCCTCGTGCACACAGCACTTTCAGTCCCCTTAAGGGCTTTAGCTTTCCTGATTCTCTTAGAATCCTCGAACCTTTCCTGTTCCAACTGCGTCAGTACAGCTGGCTGCTCAATAATTTCTGTATTCAAAATGCCCAGATCCCGAGTGGAATTCTTAGCACCGGCGCTCTCCAGCGATGCATTCTGACTTCCGGCCCTTCCGGCCACAATTGATGTCCTTGCCCCTGACGGGCCCTGTTCTGGTTGAGTTTCTTCAATAATGTCTGGTTGGTCATCAAGCCACCCTGTGACCTCTACTGACTCCTCAAAATCGAACCAGTTGACTGTGCTGTCCCCCGGGTCTTGTTCGTTGAAAATCTGGAGGTCAGCAACGTCCCTTTCCAGAACTACTAAGTCGGCTATCCTCTGATCAAATCCATCCCCCCGCAGCACACAAATTTCTGCCCCCACCGGCAATTCCGCAGTTGGCCTAGCCTGTCCTGCTGACACAATGTAGCCACTCGGATCATACACCTCCTTAGCAATGCTCCCAGATTCCTCAGATTCTGAACTAACAGCCCCGCTGTTCTCCGCAGCTATCCTTGCCCTGTCTTCGATAGTCACCACCTTTGGTTTGGGTTGGGCTTGGGAGATGTCAACATACACATCTGTGTTGTCGGGAAGGAACACCTCCGGCTTGGGTAGGTGGGTTGGGGTAATTATATCTGCTGGGGTCGTATGACGTGACCCCGGTCTGGATGAAGTTGATTCGTTTGGGAGGTGGAGCTTGGTTGTGTGGAGGGAGAGGGTTGGTTGTGACATTGGGTTTCTCTGGTGGCACAATCACTGTTGTCAACGAGATCCTGAATCTCGTGACGCAATCTAAAACAAGTGGTCGGTATCATGACCATGTTGTTGGTGAAAGGTGCAATACTTTGCCGGGTTATGAGGGGGAGGTAATGAATTTGCAATGGCCTCGGCTCCAGGGGCTTCAAGTGCCTTTATATTATACCCCAGAGCTTTGGACAGGGGCATAATATAAAGCGTGAAGGTTCTTTGGCCTCGAGGTTGGAATTTGTTGTTTGTGTGTTGCTTCCGGATGCACCGGAGAATGGTGTAGCCGGGGTTTTTGGAGGGGTGGTGGTGACCATGCTTACTTCTGAAGCTCTAGCATTTGCGGCATTGCTGGTGCTGTATTGGTGTTGCGGTTGAAGGTTCTTCTGGGTTGCTCTTGTCATTATCAATCAAGCCCTGCTTCAAGGCATCCTCGATCTGTACTCCCATCTCATGCAGATCTGAAAAGGTAGGGAAGGGGAGCACGATCATTTTCTGCATAAGCTTAGGCTGGAGATTGCGCACAATCATCCGGATTTGATCTTTGTCAGTGGGCCTAAGGGTCATCATTGAGGCCTTGGCCCTCCAGCGGGCTACGAATTCAGAGAAGCTCTCCTTAGGCTCCTGCCTTGTCGTCTCAAGATCACGGGTTGTAATCTCGATTTGCGTGTTATAGGAGTACTGTGCAATGAAAGCCTCGGCCATCTCATCCCAGTTCCGCTTGACATCATCTTCCAATTTTGCGTACCAGATGGCCGCCACACCCGACAGGGTTCGGCCGAATAATGAAAGCTTCTGTAACCTGGTGAGGCCCATCGGCCTTAGTATGTCTGAAACAACCGAAGATGCACCATGGGATCCCCGGATCCGTCAAAGCGGTCAATTTGGGGCATCTTGAAATGTCTGGCAGCGTCACAGCCGCGTCAGTATAACCGTCCTCGATGTCTGGGATGGACTTTACCCCTTGGGATTTCTTGAACAACTTCTCAAGCTTGCTCAACTTTAAGCTGTATGGTCCACCTCGAACTCAAAGGGAGAGTCCGGTTGATTGACAGGCGTAGGTGCCTTAGATAGTTGAGGTAGAATCGGGGCGGAGCCGGCCCTGTCGGAATATCCGTATCTCCCTGGACATTTGGTGCCTCCCCGGGCCTGGAACTCCTGGTGGGGGAGGAGCTTGTGTGTGAAGCAGATGCCCCGGTTTGTTGTTGCAGCCTGGCAATTAACTCTGCCTGCTGGGCCATGATCTCGGCTTGTTGTTTGGCAAATTCATCTTGACGAACAGCGTCCTGCTACATGGCTCTCATACTTTCTTGAAGTTGGCGCACCATGTCTTCCATCCCTGCCATGTTCTGCTGTTCCAGCTGACTGACTGGTATATCTATCTCTGTGGTAAAAACTGAAGCCTCAGCCTGACTATCCACTGACGGGTAGACCACTGTTCTGGCAACCTCTGCTCGGATACACTGCGTCTTCTCGACCTCCGTCTGATAACCGGGGGTAAGGAACAAAACACTGGTTGTCCGTCGACCAGATCCTCAGATCGATTGATTGAGTCGGCGACCTCTAGTCCAGAGTGCTTGGGGAATATCTGCTTGGTCTGAAGCAATTGTGCTAAACTACCTAGCAAAAAGATAAATAAAGCAATAATAAGGAAATAAAAACCAGACAAACGGACAGCATAACAGCGTAAATAAACACAACACACAGCTGGGCATCACAACACGCAGTTGATAAGCTGAATAGACTGTTCTCAAATACTGATCATTGTTCCCAAATCACTGCCCCCAAAATTGAATCTGATACCCGCAGATAACTGATTCCCAAAATACTGAACTGGTGCCCGCAGGCCTGATACCCAAACTTGTAAACTGATACATGCATTCCTGTAGAGACACACTCTAAAAGCACATAGCAAACAAGTGAGAGCCAAAACACCCCTATGTTGGGGTAAGGTTTCCCTGTCCTATTTTGTCAGGAGCTAGGGTTTCACTACGCACGCAGCGGTTTCAAACAACCTATAATCGGGTAAGCAACCTGTCCTAGCTTGGAATGGTCACTATGGATTCCGAATATGCACTAGGTCGAATGGTCAAAAAGGGTGCCCCGGTAAAAACCGGGGTTTGTGTTCCCATCGTGGCAGAGCCCGTAACCGGTCAGCCTTATGGCACGCAGCCTCCGGCAAACCGTTCAGGAATAGCAGATGGCAAACACGGTGTCCTAGGCGCACCAATGCAAATGCAATGCAAAGAAACACATAAGTGTAGTCAAAACAAGATATCATGAGTTCGAGTCAAGTTCTCTAATCCCCAGCAGAGTCGCCAGAAACTGTAGACGTCCCCGAACGTCCCGGGAGGGAATCCCGTTTTGTTCATTGGGCTCACTACAGTTCAGGACTCAATGTCACGGTCCTGTATCTAATCTCGCAGAGTGCAATGCAAGACCGATGAATCATCAAAGAGTCCAAATCCGGCAAATTTTTGAAAACAGATTTTTTGAAAGAAGTGCCAAACATGGACTGCTTTTCCAGATACAGAGTCGCCACCTAAATATTTATTTTGGGGGAATTTAGGAAACCCTGACTCGTTGCCTAAGGCCACGTGTCCGTCATCACCAAAGTTGCCTCGGCTCGGGAACTTGGGTACGATTGGGGAAGGTCACTTCGTGAGCACCCCCGCTCGCCCGATCAAAGATCGGCCTCTACTAACCATGATATCGAGTTTTGAAAACATTATGCGTTCTTATTCCGGTTATTAGCCTAGAATTACTATGTGATGCGCACAGCATACAAGTATAGAGATCGCCTGAGTTGGAACAAAACATTTCATGTTTGTTTTTTAAACGGTTTGCTACTCGCAAGTAGGCTAAAATGCGGATTTTGCCACCCTCAAGTGGGCTTAGAAAACATGGTGATTTGCCACTATCTAGTGGGCTTAAAACTCGCAATCAATGAATTGTTCCAATTCAGATAATCCAACCTCCACCCACAGGCATTCAGGCAGTTATATCACATAAGCATAGCCTCATGGTAAGCATGCTATCATGGCAGTCACTCACACACATGCAAGGATGCTAAAGCATAAACACTTACCGAGTACTCCAAGCCAAAACAGAAACTAGTTAGTAATCAATGCATGATCCTAGTTCATGTTAAGATGCTAATGCAACACATGCAAAATGCAACTAAGATAGGCTCGGCTATTCTAAACATGGCATATGAAATGCAACAGATAACATGTATTCAACTTGGAATTGAAATACAATGCAGTTAGTATGATGCGCCGAGCCCGGTGCATGCAAGACAGAAATGATGCAAACATGCGAGCATAAGTATGCTAATTGAAACGTGCCCTAAAACTAACCATCATAAGCTGGTAAATAAAAGGGAGAAAGACGTGGGGTTGGAAGACATGCATCACACACACGCACACTTATTACAAATTGCCCTCTCGGAGGGTCCGAATAAATAATACAGACCGAATAAATAATTAACTACTCTAGCTAATTAAATATTACAAAACCCTAATTAATTAACAAATTAACTAAGAAACGAAATAAACTAGTATGCAGATCTATGGACCGCCTCAGCTCTGTTCCGAATGATGAAAGATGCATGCATGCTCGAGTCACCTTGTTGGGAAATTCCTCGCGATGCCCCGATTTGCCTCTGTTTGCAATTGATCCCGGGATATTGTACAAAGCTCTAGAAGGCTGCTGGTTTCTGGTTTGCTGCAATAGAGAGCAAGAAAGGGGCATGGCAAAGTATTTTCAACATATGTATGCATGACCACTCTCCCCGTCATTGCATAAGCTCTAGGGAGTGTAGTCCTCGATCCTCGTGCCACCAATCACGCATCTCGATGCATGATGGCCGAGGAGTCGAATTGCACGACTCAATATGAAATGGATGCACACATAAACACAACAAGGCCTAAACTCCATCATGGGTAATCCGGAGTGTCGGCGACCGAGAAATTGAGACACGTTTCGTCACTTTGAGTACGAAACGCCCCTCGTTTCCCGTGTTTGGACTAACTCTACTCCAAACACAATGCAATGAGATGGCATACACAATGCGACTAACATGCAACCCTAAATGCAATGCAACCTAATCATGCTGGCATGCGAGGGATGATATGCACACATGCAACCTAGCATACGCAATGCTATGGACTGAAATGGCACACAATGCACATGAGCTATATGGCATACACAATGCACACATACGAAGATGGACATACACAAAGGCATAATCAAAGCATACACAATGCGATGGTCAAACATGCGACAACATGAACCAAATGGCATACACAATGCAAGGTGGACTTAAACCAATATGAGTGGACCTCAGCCACACTCAAATCAGTGGCCATACATGAAAATGAGACAACCGAAATACATGCAAACATGCACGAATACAAAGGACCGATCCTAAGGCACAACATGCAACTCTAACTAAGCATGGCAGGATGAAATATGACATGGAAACACACATTCTCCAGCTCTGAAACATGATGCACAATGGTCCCGAATCATGCAAACACTTCACACAATGCATGCTAGATGGCACAATTACCGAAACTAGTGAAGCGGATTACACTAGAGGTACACAAAGTGATGCACAAATGGCAAGACCAGCCCCAAACAGACCCTAGGCAGGTCCAAGACAGTGGGAAAATGGCCTAAAATGATGGCTCAATATGCAAAAAATGAAGCTCATTCAATGTCCGAAAACAAGGCATACAAGCCCAACTCTCAAACGCATTTAAAGAGTGAAAATCATGGAAATATGGCATACATGTAAGCTCTGAAATATGATATGCCCCAAAACATGAAAACACCTCAGTATATGCATGTAATAGACCTCGAAACTCAAAACTAAGCATGGACATTGAACTACAAGTATAAAAAACAAACATCATTCGACCATGAGACCCAAAAACAGAGCTAAGGCAGTCCAAAATATGCACAAAATCAGTCTAAGGCATGGCCAAAAAGTGCTAGAATTAAGGGCCAAAAGATCATGCAATACAAGCTAGTGAACCATAATTTGCACACTTACTATATGAAGCACATGAGAGCTCACCAAACCAGCCAAAAAAAGAAGTATTCCATGCCAAATAATGCCCAAAAACCCATGGAAACATGGCCAATGCATGCAAGAATGATATGTTCCTTTGAAAGGCCAATAAGAGGGTTATTCAACACATGCATGTTGGACATTCAACATGGCAAAAAGGCTCTGGACAGAGCCTATGCAGGTCACAAAACTCACAAAAAGTGGCCTAAAACATGGCTTGAAAACATGCAAATAGGGGCTCCTTTGAAAGGCCAAGAAAGCTAGTAAACAAAACAAGGGGTGAGAGGGTCACCCCTCTCTGATTTTGATGCTCAAAAACACATAATAACCACTGAAAATCCGCTGGATTTCAGTGGTCAAAAGGGCCAACAAAGCTCACAACAAAGGCCCTAATGCATGGCCTAAAACAAGAGGAAATGAAGCATGCAAGGGGGTAGATGACCCCCAACAGAAAAATAGTCTTAAACAAACATGTTTAGAAGCTCAAAACAAGACTTTTTTTCAGTTTATGACAAAGCCTAAATATGCTTTCAAATGGAGCTAAGATGTGAAGCAAAACAATGCTTAAAAAGGGGGAATGAGTGTTACCCTTGTAGAGAAGACCTCCAGCAGCTTCTGGACCAAAGTAGGAACTCTTCAACCTCTGAAAATGAGCTCCAAGGTGTTTAGGTTAATACTAGAGGTGTTGTGCTTGGAGGTGTAGTGCAAAGGGTCCAAAAACTATGGACTTTTGAAGCTTGAAGTAGAGAGATATGGAGGGAAGTGTATAAGCTTTTGACACAAAAATCTCAACCCTTGCAAGGGAGGAGGGTCTCTCTTATAGAAGAAGAGGTCCAAGGCTTCTCTTAGAAGCTTGGAGCAAAGGGGCCAAGCTTCTTAAGGAAGCTAAACCAAAAAGGTAAAGCTTCTTGAGGAAACTAGACCAAAGGGGTCAAGCTTCCTCAAGAAGCTCAACAAAAGGTCAAGCTTCTCTTAGAAGCTAAGAGTAAAGGGCCAAGCTTCTTTAAGAAGCCAAAACAAGAGGGTCAATCCTCGGAGGATGGAGCAAACGCCTCCCAGCTGGCACAGCTGGATTGCATTCAGAGAGACAAAAAAGCAGAAGGCTGGCCGACCAGTTCAGGTGGTCGGCAGACCACTCCCCCTGGTGTCGGCGACCAGGTTCAAAAGGGTCAAGCTCAAAAGGTGGTCGGCCCCACCCATATTGGTGGTCTCCCAGGTGAATGCAACTCAGTGGTGGTATGGGAGACCAGAAAATGTGGCTCAAAAGCCAAGGAGACCAGCTTCCTGACAAGAAAACCGGCCGGCGGGAGAAGAGGTGGTCTCCAAGAGAATTGCTGGTCTCCCACCCCCGTACCACCTTCCAAACAATGAAAATAGGGTCCCTGCCAAAAATTAACCAAGACGGATGCAAAACGAGAGTTCGAGGGCCGAAACGCGCAGCCGAATGCCCCGAAAACAGGCCGTTAAGCATCGAAAGTGACGTGCGACCACGAAGATGGTCTCCCGGGCCACAGTGTCCCTCTAGAGAGAGGAAACAAGGTGTGTGCCAAAAACCGGAGCAGACGGAGAAAGTTAAGCTGTCCCGAACCGAGGCGCACGGCCGACGGCTCCAAAAACCTTAAACTGGTCTCCAAACGGGAACAATGGTCCACGACCACGAAAAGTAGCCTACGGCCACTAAGAGATGGTCTACGAGACCTCTCCCTCCCTTCGGGAAGAGAAAACAGAACCTGGTTCGCAAATCGAGACAAAGCACAAAAGAGTCCCGAAGTCCGGAGGCAAGGCTCTCAGCCGAGACTCTGTAACCTCAGAACGAGCACAATATGCGCAATCACCGAGCGCTCAATCGATGACGTCTGAGTCTTAAAGTCGGTCAAAAATGGGGTGTCTACACATTGTTTTTCATTTTATTAATTGCAATTTGACAAATGATATTTGCCAAGAATTTTTCTTTGTATTTGATTATGTTATCTAGTTACAAAAATAGGGTTAATTACATTTTTTGTTCTCAAAGTACTAGTCTTATGTCATTTTGATCCCCGATATTTAAATTGTGAAAATTTGATCCCTAATGTATAAAAGGTGTTTTAATTTTTATTTTTATATTTTTTTTCAATTATTTCACCTCTTCTCGTTGATTTGCAATTCACACTCAATCCCATTTGCAAGTGGGAGGCAATGGATGCCTACTTAATTCTATTTGTTGTTTTTTATTGATCAAAAGGTAAATGATCTTATCGCTACACTCAATATTTATTCGTAGAATATAAGTATCAATTAAATTTAGAAGATATCAACAAAAATCGAATTTAAGACTTCAAAAAGTTTACAACTCATCCCAAAACTGTTGATCTACATGTAACGCTCCGAAAATTGGGCAGGGTATATCTATTTATGCTACAAAACCCACTTGATAGACAAACACATATATATAGCTAACTATTTCATACATTCATTTCCATTAAATCCCAAATGCAATATATGTTATTCACATCTCAATGCCCCAGTTCCAATCCCAAGCATACATTGTACAACAAGTATGAAATGGAAGCCGAACAAATAATAAGTGTCCTACAAGCTCACAAATTTATCCAAGAACATTCTTGGTTACACAAAATGGAGTTTCAAGTCAACGCAAATACAGCCCTGGGCTTACATTCAACAAATAACAATAAAACAAAAATAAAGCCTCAGCTCCGAGTCCTCCCAAGTCAATGCCTTGGTGGAGACAATAGCACTTGTACCTGAATTGGTTTCCCTTATAGGGTGAGCCACAACCCAGTAGAGATATACTACACAACATATGGACCATGACAAGACTAAAGAGGAGTATGCTCATGTCATGCTCATGATAAAACAGTTTATCTCTCTTTTTATAAAGCATGGAATGCTGAGATGCAACAACAGATATAAAACCATTTCCATTTTAAACCATATATGTTATATGAATACAGGCTCTATGAATCTCTAGGTGAATGTCTGCAAGTAGGCCCTAATACACTACCACTGTCATTTTTAGCAGTAAACTGGAAGGCTCGACACCTAACTGCGCGGTTCCACACCCCCTACCCAGATTCACCAAGTATTCATCTTTTCACAAATAGATACATTTCCAAGCATTTCTCAAAAATAGATACATTTCCAATGAAATGAATGTAATGCAATGTCCAATGCAACAAATGAGGAATGTGGTTCAATTTACCTAAGTCTCATGCGTTTCTACAACAATCATGGCTATCTTCCACCGATAGCTCAAAATAGATATTTCTAAACAAATATTTAAACAATTAAATTTCAAAAATTTCGATAAATACAATCTATTCCATATCTCATTAAATATGAACAACTACACTAGTTTTCATATCACAATCATGTCCGGTAACCTCTCAAGATCCATTTCTAACCGTGTCGGTTTTATTCCAACAGATACATTAAGCAAA
>JAPPVO010004818.1:0-35424 GCA_030407325.1 Camellia japonica
AATCATTTGGAAGACGTCGGCGAATTCATTGACAACTGGAATGTCAGCTAAACTAGTATTTCCATTCTGATCATCAGTATGCTACACAAGAAACCTTGACATCCTTTCCGAATTAACTTATAGGCTCTAACGGACGAAATCAAATAAGGTGGGGCACTACCCCTTTACCCTGAAATGTAACCTCGGTTAAGTTTGGGGGTTTCAGTGTGACATTCTTCGAAACACAATTAATGGATGCATGATTCGCGACTAACCAATCCATTCCCAGTATGACATCGAAATGAGTTATGTCCAAAGGCATCAAATCTACTAACAATTCAACATTCTCAATCTCAACAATGCATGCTCTATAAATGGATGCAACAATCATAGATCTCCCAGATGAAGTAGACACAGATAATATATAATCAAGGGGTTCTAGTTCCCTATTAATCTTCTCGGCAAACTTAGTAGATACGAATGAATGCGTGGAGCCGAATCAATCAATACATATGCATCTTGAGAGCAAATTGGAAGTATACCTGACATCACTGTTTCGGCATTCTGAATGTCTCCTGGTACCAGTGCAAAAACTCTGCCCTGCCTCATCAGCCCTTTTCCTACGTTGCCCTTCTGAACGGAACCCGAGGCATCCTCATCCTTTTTGTCGTCAACAGTCTTAGCTTTAGGACATTCTCTCACATAGTGTCCCATTTCACCACATTCATAACAAGCTCCAGACGCCCGACGACAGACCCCGAAATGTGACTTCCCACAACTCGAACATGTCGGCTTCGCACCACTTTCCTGCCTTGGGTAGCGGGCTGCTAACATTCGCTTTCTTCTTGGTAGTAAACTATGTTCGGCGACTGTCAAAATTCTGCCTTTTCCTCTGGTTCTCTCCTGAACTCTGGTATCTGTTCAAGTTAGCTTCAGCCAGGATGGCTTTATCCAATACTCCGGCGTAAGTTGGCATGTTGTGCAAGTTAACCGGTCTTGTATCGGTCCACTGAGCCCACTCTCAAACTTCCTAGCCTTCATATACTCATCATTGACCATGTGAGGTGCATACCTTGCCAACTCCGTAAAAGCGCGGTCGTATTCCGCCACTGTCCTGCTGCCTTGCGTCAAGGTCTGAAATTCTGTAGCCTTGCGATTTCGCACACTAAGGGGAAAATGTTTGTTGTAGAACAACTCCAAGAATCGGGTCCAAGTCAAATCTGGATTGCTTTCTCGAACCATCATCCACCATCTGCGAGCGTCGTCATCCAGTGTGAATGTTGCCAGTGCTACTTTCTGAGCGTCGGTGCTGGGGAAGATCTCGAACAATTTTTCCATTTCTAGAACCCACGCTTCGGCCTTCATCGGCTCTATGCCCCCTTGGAATCTCAGCGGCTTCATCTTCTTGAATTCCCTGATCAGAGCTATCGTGCCGTCCCCATATAAGGCTGGCTGCGGGGGAACCTGCGGTACTGGAGGAGGTGGAGGCGGAACTATATTTCGGCCGTTGGTCTGCTCGGCCTGAGTCGATGTGGCACTTGCATACTGCTGTCTTGTTTGCCTCAACTCGCGAGCCAAACCTTCAACTACCCTTTCCAGTCTGTCCATCCTGTCTTCGGGCTGATTTCTGCCAATTGGGGGTCTACCTCTCCTCATGATGCTATGAGTATGCAAAGTGTGACTTTTAAACAAAATAAGCAAAAAACCACGTAGGCAAGTAACAAACAATCATACCAAGTTGTTGCGCACATTGTTCAAATAGCAAGCAATATGATGCAATCTTAACACCCTTCCAAGGGAGATCCTATGCTCTTTAGGACTCAAAGTGTGTGAATAACGTATACTGAGGAACTTGTGCTCTGATACCATTCTGTCACGACCCCAAACCGCCCCTAGTAGGATGGTGCCGTGATGGCCAGTAATCCGTGATTACCAAAGGCCAACTTACAAAGATCACACACAATCAGTGTATAATATATGGGGCTCACGAATGCGGAAGCAATAAATTGAGATACAAGTGGTCCATAAGAGCCGTGCATAAATCAAATGGAATGGCATACAAGATATAGCTTCACAACCAGCTTGAAATAATAAAATACAAGTTACATCTTGATCAAAAGGCTTCTCGAGCCGACATGTACAAAATACAATGAATACAAGTCAAGAAGCATGATTTTCAAGATTTGCCGACGTAAATACAACGATGCCGACATGAATACAAAACAAGGTCGACATAATCACGAATCCAAAACAAGCTGTGCAAAACATATCTAGGCATCGCCGCCGTCCTGCTCAACACCTACATATATATAGAGAGGGTGAGCTTGGATACTCAGTGAATGGTACAAATAATAAAGGTTTGCATGAATATAGCCGGAGTCTTTTCAAAACAAAACATGCCAAAACCATACGAATATTAGCCAAGATTCTTTCAAAGCAAAACACACCGAAACCTTAGCAAATCAAGAGATGAACCGTATTCATCTATCAAATCTTACAAGTCTCAAGGGATGCTTACTGGCATCGGCAAAACACAAATCCAGCTTTCCGAACAAACAAGTCCACGCGGTAAACCGTAAGTGGCAAGACAAGGACTGTACGATCCGTAATCGATTAGTCAAAGGGTACTGCGAAAGTTTATAGTCCTCCAGCACAAGGGACTTGTGTTACTTAAGCCGTAGCTCTTTTAACACGATAGTCTTGTGTTACTTAGGCCCGTAGCCCGCTTTAACACTATATCTTTCCAAGAAAAGGATCGTATCCTTTTATACTTGGTACTGCGAAAGTTTAGAGTCCTCCAGCACAAGGGACTTTTCGATGATGACATCAAAACAAAGCTTATACATGATACATCAAAATAGAGCTAATCATTCATGCTTAACAAATACTTTCATCGAAACAAAGCAAAGCAAGATTTATCAAAACAGTATAACATAGCTTTATTAAAAATACCACTCACATAGTTCTTCTCGGGTGTAGGCTCAAGGCAAGGATCAAGGTCCTACAATCACATGGCAGATACATTCTCAAAACAAGCTTTACATGCATGCAATGATCCCGGCATTCTCACCAGATCCAAGTCAAAACAAAACAAAACATGCTGGGGTTTAAACACTGTTTCTCGTCACATGAAAGCACACTGGGTACCAACCAGGCCTTTGCCGAGGTCCCACACCTCCTTGCCGAGGTGTGGTCCCGATGGCCACATTCAAAACGAAATCGGGAAAACCTGGGTTTCCCCCTTGAAGAATGCAGAGAACAAGATCATCAAGAACATCAAGAATCATGCATGCTAAAATCATAACTCGTTTGTTCCAAAAACTGAGATTTCATGCTAAGAGTTCGAAAACATGGACCTGGGTACCCATACAAGAAGACCATGCAAAAACAAACACAAAAACATGGTTCTAGTTCCAAACTTTCGGATCAAAACGAGGCTTTTCATCAAAACTCAAGAATACCATTTTCTCTTCAAGAACCAACTTCAAATCAATGCATGGTGTGCAAAACGAATTCAATCATGCAATGCAGCTTGACAGTCAATAAGATTAACTAGAGTAGAGCAAGAATCTAACCTCAAAACTCAAATCTAACGGTTCGATCCTCGAAGATCAAGCTCGGAACTCTACTCTCTCACTCTAAAACTCCCTCCTTCTTCCTCTAGAGCTTCTCTCTCTAAAGACAAAGATTTGGGACAAAATGATTTGTTTCAAGATCTGCCGGCTGTCTTAACACACAGCTCGGACACGTGGCACTATCGGGTTGGCTCAGCTCAAAAGGTGACAGATTGATAAGACAAGTCTATGACAAAGCGTATACAACAAGCTAAATGGCAGGACACATCGGCATGTAATGATATCAGCTAAAGTCATAGCTCGGCAACAGGGTATCAAAATATCGGCTAGGGAGGACGACACCTGACTAAGCTGTGCTACACCTTGGCCTGGGTGTGCCACACCTCGGTCTGGATCGTACCTGCCCAAGGACAAAGATCACTAAGTGCAAAACATCTCGGCCTAGATGATACACTCCTCGGCCTTGGTTCCGAGCACCTCGGCGGAGATAGTGACATCTCGGCAAACATGCCCGGGGTGAAGGTGGAGGTCAACCAAGAGGTTCCAAAATAAACTCTACGTACAAAGGTTCAAAGGTGAACTAAGCTCAAGATGACCTCGGCTACACACCAAGCAAGGAACAAAATCGAGCAAGCAATCGCTTAACAAATCAAAACAGGACAAGACTTGCAAAATAACACAACAAGGCAAGATCATACATGAATGTATGCAAGTATGATTAAGTCAAAATGAGGGTTGTTACAACGGATGAGATCAACAATATCTTCCAGTAATGCTATTGCACTCCAATCAACAAGAAAACTTATTGAGGATATATTCCCCTGTATAGTGGTCAGCCTCCAAATGAAAAAAACATAATAGCTACAAATAGAAAATCATGACAAGGCTTGACATAGGCAAAACGATTCAACCAAAGACTGTAGGGAATGTTGCTCAAAAGATGGAAAACCAAATATGGTAGACATAACACATTTTCATTGCTTGATTGCCACTAAGTTTGCATTGAGAAGAGAGATAAAAGAAAATAAAGAAAAAACTAATTTTGGGACAGAAATTCCAACCACAACCCCAGTGAATTTTACAGAACATAACAAATTCAAATTTACCATCATCCACCCCTAGCTCATATTACTCAACATATCATATTCAATAGGCACAAAAACAACTTATAATTCTCAAAATACAAAAATTCAAGAAATTAAAAGAATCTCCTTTCTTCCCCTCTGCCTCGAAGAGTAACTAGTGCCAATCTAGTCATGTTTTCATGGTCCAATCGAACACTTTCCATTTTTCTTTTTGATTTTAAAAAAATCTTCTGGCCCTATTCATCAAGTGGCAAATGTAACCACACAACTACAAACAAGTTAACAAATCAACACATACCCAAAATCTAAATAATTTTTCTCGAATAGTGACCTGGCAAATTTACAAAGCAAATAGAAATAGAAAGAATTCATCCATAAATAATAAGCGGCAGTTGCCAGTTGGTACCATTCCCATTAAAAACTGTACAAAAGTAAGCTATTCTATTACATTTGGTGTAAACGCTGTCACGTTTTTGTTCTTTTCCAAGAATGCCCTTTAACTGTCAATAACTTCCGAACAATTTTTTTATTCATCAAATTGCCTAAAAACTGAATTTTAGTAACTCACATTTTAGTACTGAATTTATTGGTTCTAACCTTCAAGCATAGCTATCCCACACTACACATCTTCTGGTTGTTTGGAATGAGCAAGAGCCGATGATAACCGCATAATTCTCTCACTCTTTAGTTAATCTGAGACACCACTTGCAGCCTCTGCAACTTCTCTCTCACAGCCCTACACACGAAAGACTTCAGAGCATAGACATAAGTGTGGAAGAACCAAAGAAAATTTCATATATATGTGAATTGTATTGTATTTGTATTTTATATTCTCAATTAAGGGTAATTTAGTCTTCTAAGTTATTAGGGTTTATTCTATGAGATTATATATTTTGTACTTAGCTTGGTTTTAATTAATTCGAGAATTCCTCTTCTTAGTTATCATGGTATCAGAGCCATACAAACGGCTGACCTAGCTCTCTTGCACATCGTCTTTGCTGGTGCCCTCTCTTTCTCATCTGTCGCAGACCATTGTTCATGGTTCACTCTCTGAACCATTCGACTGAAACAGGGGCTTCATCTCTCATCGTCTCTCCCTTTGATTGCTCCTTTGCTGCTTTACTTCACAGAAATCATAGGAAGACTTCGCAATCCATGGTTCACAATTTCTCTCCCATTCGTAGGTCGTTCCCTTGTGTTTGATATGTCTTTCGATCGACTTGGACAACCAGTTCGTGGTTTCCCTCTCTCTCTCTGACTTCGACAACCAGTTTGTGACTCTCATTTGCATCTTCAACAACCTGTTCTGCCCTACTTTGTTCGTGGGTCCTTTTCAGTTCGTGGCTTCTCTCTTAAGCCTTCGCAGCATAAGTTTGTATCCCTCTATCTGGTAATACTCTGATTAGTGACACTCTGTGGTTTAATTATAGCAATATGGCTGATGATAAATTACAAGCTATCACTACTAAGTTGGATGGTAACAATTACTCTTATTGGTCTTATGTCATGAAGAATTTTATAATGGGTAAAGGCATGTGGAACTATGTTATTGGTGTAACAATTAGACCTATGGAATCCCAAGAAACTGAGGCTGATGTTGCTAAACGGGATAAGGAAAATGCACAAATTCTTACTTGGTTTCATAATTCAGTTCAAACTACCATTGGTATGAATTTTTCAAAGTATTCTACTTCTAAACAAGTTTGGGACTATTTGAAAACTATGTACCTTGAGTCTAACTTTGCAAAACAGTATGAACTTGAGATGTCTATTCGCAGTGCTAGTCAGAAAGATAAGTCCATTCAGGAATTCTACAATGCGATGACAACTTATTGGGATCAGCTTGCTTTAATGGAACCATCAGATTTGCAGTTACTTGATAGTTATATCAAGTATCGGGAGAAGCAACGTCTTATTCAGTTTCTTATGGCCCTTTGTGACCAATTTGAGCCACTTCGGGGAGCTATTCTTCATCGGTCCCCCTTGCCTTCTGTTGATGGTGCTATTCGTGAGCTTATTGCGGAAGAAACTCAGTTCAAGGTGGCTCATGGTGCTCCTACCTCTCAGTCAGTTTTTGCCATTCCTCCACTCTTTCCTACCCCACTATCTCATTTATTTCAAGTTACTGGTAAGCCCAAGCCTCGGGTTTCCATGGATGAGTGCAGCTTCTGTCATCAGAAAGGTCATTGGAAACATGCTTGTCCTAAACTTTTGCAGCCCAAGGGTCGTTCGTCTGGTCCACCATCTTCTAAGCTGACATCTTCAGGATCTCGCTCATCTGCCGCCTTCTCTGCACCAGTTTCTGAGAATGATCCGTCTTCCAATATACAGTCTATGTTTGAGCAGTTCAAATCTTTCATGGTGGCCAATCCAAATTTTTCGTCCCAAGCCTCCCCTATGACTACCACTTAGTTAGGTTTATCTGGTTCATCCTCTTCAGGTAATATCCACACTTCGTGGATTTTTTATTCTGGTTGTTCACATCATATGACCCCTGTTGCATATTTCCTTAGTAATTGTGTCTCCCCTTCTTCTTCTATTACTATTGCTACCGCTAATGGTTCTTCTATGCCTGTTCACTCTATTGGTTCTATTTCCTCTTCCCATTTGTCTCTTTCTCCTGTATTTTATGTGCCTAACCTCTCACTCAGTCTTATTTCTATTAGTCAATTATCTGATTCCGGTTTTGATGTTGTTTTCTCTTCTTCTCATTGTGTTGTGCAAGATCGGGTATCCAAGAGGCAGATTGGGATCGGGCGTAGAGTTGGAGAACTATATATCTTGGACAGCTTGCATGTTCCTCTAAAAGTGTCTTCTACTGCATTGTCTTCTTTTTGTTTAAACAATAAGTCTTCTTTATTTTATATTTGGCATTCTAGGTTAGGTCATCTGTCGAGCGACTGTTTGAGGATGTTAGTCCGGTCTGGACATTTAGGCAATTTTCCAATTGATGATATTTCTGAGTGTCGGTTGTAAAATGGCTAAAATGTCTGCTCTTCCTTTTAATAAAAGTAGTTCTATTTCTTCTTCTCCTTTTCAATTGGTTCATACTGATGTTTGGGGTCCTTCCCCTATAGTTACCAAGGGTGGTTCACAATATTATGTGTCCTTTGTGGATGATTACAGTCGGTTTACCTGGGTGTATTTGATGACTCGAAAATCTGATTTTTACAAAATATATTCTAATTTTCACTCCATGATTCGCACTCAGTTTTCTACCACCATTAAAGTTCTCCGTTCTGATTTGGGGGTGAGTATTACTTGTCGAGTTTGAGGAGTTTTTAACTACTCATGGCACTATTCATCAGTCTTCATGTTCTGACACTCCTGCCCAGAATGGTCGAGCTGAGCGCAAACATCGCCATCTCCTTGATACAGCTCGCTCTTTGTTGCTCTCGTCTTTTGTCCCTTCTGTCTTTTGGGGAGAAGCTATGCTCACTGCTGCATATCTTCTCAATCGAATGCCTACTCCTCTTCTTTCCGGCTCCCCGTATGAGCGTCTTTTTGGTGTTACTCCCAATTATTCTCTTTTGCGTATTTTCGGTTCTGCATGCTTTGTGCTCCTTCCTAAACGGGCACGCTCTAAGCTTAGTTCTCGTTGTGTCCTATGTGTCTTTTTAGGGTATGGCATTAATCAGAAAGGTTATCGATGCTATGATCCTGCCACCAAAAAGCTATATGTGTCTAGGCATGTCACCTTTTTAGAAAAACTACCCTACTACACTATACCTTCCACCCCTGTTCCTTTACCAAGGATGAATTGGTTCATGTTGACCCATTTCCTCAAGATGTTTCTCCTCGATGAGTTTGTTTCTAATCTTGAGGTCTCTACCTTGCCTCTTACTAGCACTTCTGATATCTCGCCAGCTCCCTCTCCAGCTCCTGCTTCCCCTGCTCCTCTTATTGTTTATCAGCCGCAAAACACTTCCGAGCTCGCCTGTCTCTAGCTCTACTGTCCCTCCAACTGTTTCTTTGGATCCCGCTCCTCCTGCACATCGCTTTCCAAAGCGAGACCGTCATCCTCCGAACTAGTATGGTTTTGGTAATACATGTTTTTCTCTTTCCTATCAGTCTTTTCTTTCTTGTCTTCATACTTATTTTGAGCCCAGGTCCTACAAGAAAGCTTGTCATGATCCTAATTGGATTGCTGCCATGAATGACGAGTTAACTGCTTTGGCTAACACTCAAACTTGGGATTTGGTTCCATTTCCTGCTGGTAAGAATGTTGTAGGCTGTAAATGGGTGTATAAGGTCAAAACTTTTTCTGATGGTTCTTTGGAACGGTACAAAGCTCGTTTGGTTGCCCAGGGTTTTTCTCAGGAGTATGGGATTGATTACGATGAGACTTTTGCCCCCGTTGCCAAGATGACTACTGTTCGCACTCTTATTTCTGTTCGCTGCCATCAATGGCCTTTGTTTCAACTTGATGTCAAAAACGCCTTTCTGAATGGACATCTTGCTGAAGAAGTGTATATGCGTCCTCCACCGGGTCTTTCTCACCCTCCTGGTGTTGTTTGTCGACTTCGCCGTGCTCTTTATGGTCTCAAGCAGTCTCCTCGTGCTTGGTATGAGCGATTTCACTCTGTTGCACTTCAGCTTGGATTTCGCCCTAGTCATCATGATTGTGCTTTATTTGTTCGGCGCACTTCTGTTGGCCTTGTTCTCCTTCTCTTGTATATGGATGATATGATCATCACTAGCTCTGATTCTAGTACTATTGAAGAGGTTAAGCATCAGTTGTTTCAGGAGTTCGAGATGAAGGATTTGGGGTCTCTTCGATATTTTCTTGGTATTGAGGTTGCTACTTCTCCTACTGGGTATCTTCTCTCTCAGACTAAATATGTCCATGATATTCTTTCTCGTGTTAATCTCACTGATGACAAAATTGTCGACACTCCTATTGAGTTGGATGCTAAGTTTTCTGCTTCTGATGGTGTTTCTCTTGAGGATCCCACTTTGTATCGCGAGTTGGTTGGGTGTCTTGTTTATCTCACTGTTACTCGTCCGGATATCTCATATGATGTGCACATTCTCAGTCAATTTGTTTCTGCTCCTCGTTCCACACACTGAGCTGCCTTACTTCGTACTTTGCGCTACCGTCGTGGCACTTTGTTGCAATGTCTGCTGTTATCTGCCTCTTCGGACTTGACTCTTCGTGCCTATGCTAATGCTGATTGGGCAAGTGACGTCTCTGATCGCAAATCCACTTCTGGTCTTTGTGTTTTTCTCGGAGATTCTCTTATATCTTGGAAGAGTAAAAAACAGTCTGTTGTTGCTTGTTCCACCGCTGAGGCTGAATATCGTGCTATGGCTAATGCTACTTCCGAGATCGTTTGGCTTCGGTGGCTTCTTTCTGATATGGGTGTCTCTCTTTCTAATCCGACTCCATTGTATTGTGATAATCAGAGTGCTGTCCAGATTGCCCATAATTCAGTCTTCCATGAGCGAACTAAGCATGTTGAAATAGATTGTCACTTTCTCAGGCAGCATCTTCAGGCTGGCACTATTACTCTCCCTTTTGTTCCCTCCTCTCTTCAGTTGGCCGATTTCTTTACGAAGACTCACACTGTTGCTCGTTTTCGTTTTCTTCTGGGCAAACTTTCGATGCTTTCTGCGCTCGCATCCTCAGTTTGAGGGGGGTGTGAATTGTATTGTATTTGTATTTTATATTCTCAATTAAGGGTAATTTAGTCTTCTAGGTTATTAGGGTTTATTCTATGAGATTATATATTTTGTACTTAGCTTGGTTTTAATTAATTCGAAAAACAGAATTCCTCTTCTCATTTATCAATACAATGGATAATGCCACTGCCACAGCAGCATTTGATGCCTTGGGGGTTATGCCTTTATTGTCATGAAATAAAATATTAATAACAGCAAAGTGCTGTGGATTTCTACCTAGTTTTATTTTTGGTATATCCACACATCTTTTCTGAAGCAGGAAAAAACGTAGTTCAATCACAAACAAGAGTTAATGCTAGCAATAGAATCTGATATGGTTATGAAGATTTAAAAAACTACTTGGCAAAACAACCACATTAGACTCATTTTCAGTGCTTAGTCCAATCATTTTTTCTTTTTTTTTTTGGTATCAGCAATAAGGATAACAAAATATCTCTAAGCACGGATGAGATCAACAATATCTTCCAGTAATGCTATTGCACTCCAATCAACAAGAAAACTTATTGAGGATATATCCCCTTGTATAGTGGTCAGCCTCCAAATGAGAAAACATAATAGCCACAAATAGAAAATCATGACAAGGCTTGACATAAGCAAAACGATTCAACCAAAGACTGCAGGGAATGTTGCTCAAAAGATGGAAAACCAAATATGGTAGACATGACACATTTTCATTGCTTGATTGCCACACAAGTTTCTGATACTCCTTTTCACTGCCCACATTTCCTTGAGGAAAACCAAAACAGGGTTCAATTATTTCCAAGAAAATCACAAGGGAATGGTTCAAAAGATACGTGGAATGTGGCTTCTACTCTACATATTTTAGTCAAAATTTTAAAAAATTATTATAAATGTCAGATCATTCTTTTATTTTTTTTACACATCTTTCTATAAGAAATAAAAAAAATTACTAAAATAATCCGTTCCCGAATAAATTCATGGTTAAGTAATTTTAATTTTTTTTAGGAGATAGTTTATAAATTTTAATTAATTATTTATATGTATGCCTATATGTATGTAAATACAATATTATTTTAAGAAGTCGAATAGAAATTATATTAGATATGAAAAATGTTTGGTAATTCAAATTTGTGTGGTCTGAATGGTTTGAATGTATTAAAACGGCGTCGTTTTATACCCAAAACAACATCGTTTTGAGACATTCGAACCATTCAGACCATAAAAATTTGGGCTGCCAAAGATTGTATATATAGTTTCAAAGAAAAGTATGTATGTACTATAAAAGTATAATTCAAATAATATATGCCAATTTCATATGACATTAGATTTTTTTTTTTTTTTTTTCATATTGAAATATCATATTATATTATAACATAGTAAAAATTTATCAATTAATGACCATTAATGTTTAAATGATATAACAGAAATTATCACATATATTTATCTAAATTACATTTTCAGCATAATTGTGTGAATATTATTTTTCAACATTTTATACATCACAACATACTTTTTAAAATAAAATTACAAATAACCATACAAAAATATTTAAGTTCCATTTTTATAGTATAACGTACTAGAATATCTTTTTGTGTTATATGTATCACAATATTTTCTTATAAAAATATAATTATATATACTCATAGTTAAACATATAAATAATTCAATTAGAATTTATGAAATATTATATTTAGAAAAAAAAAATTATGTGAATTTTGCTAATTTGTAACTTTACCAAAAAACAAAAAAATTGACATTCACATAGAACAAGTTTCATTCAGGTTAACCCAGGGTTGGGTGGCGTTATGGTTAAGGTTTGCGGTTTAAGCCCCAAGGTCACAGGTTCAATTCCCTCCCCTCCTAGGCCAATCTCCTGGGCGAAGTACAGTTGATTAGGAGGTTGGACCTCAAGTTGTCTAATCAACACTTGGTGTGGGTTCAATGCTCCCCCGCTGTGCGAGTTCTGACTTAAGCGGAGCTTGTCTTGGGAGGTTGGGGCAAGTTCTCAGGTTATAGTCTCCTCGCTCAGAACGGCTAACAGAACACCCTGGTGATCTCTGCAAGGGGCGCTGCCTTGGACTTGCGGGAGGGTAGGGAGGATTTTCCTGTAACAAAAAAAGTTTCATTCAAGTTGATACAAGATTAAGGGTCCGTTTGGGAAGAGCTATTCCAGGCTTTTTTGGCTATTTTAGCCACAAAAGAGAAAATAGGCTATTTTAGCTACAAAAAACAAAATATCACATCCAACTCATAATCATTACACTATTCTCTCACAAAAAAAGTTAAAAAAGCTAAAAAGCCCTTCCCAAACCAAGTTTTTTAGCCCAGGCTAAAATAACCAAAAAAGTCAAAAAGTCAAAAAGCCAACCCACTCCCCAAACGGAGGCTAAATTGTCTCAAAATGGTAAAATTATTTAATACATTTAAAGTAATACTATTTATTAATTAACATATTTTAATAAGTGTCTTGGGTCACAAGTAAAAGAAAAAATAAGTATATAACTCAATACACTCTTTATTAATTTTATAACACTTTTAACTCATTTTAAAATATTTTTAAATTTTTTTTTACCATTTTCAAAATATTTTTTACACTAAACTCAACATTAAATAATGTCTAAGGGATACTTGTTAACATTTGTTTATTTTATAATATCTTTGAATAGTTTAAAACAAAAATAATTAATTTTTATAATTTAGACAAATAATTATTAATGTAGAGCACAAAAACATTGATTTCAGGCTCGAAGTAACTGTTGGATGTTAAGTGGTATTACTAGATGAGGAAATTACTTCTCATTGCATAGCTAAAAAAACATTTTCAAATCGGTGATATTCTTTTTAAAATTTAATATATAAAATTATATATTTTTTTATAATTTTGTAATTAAATTTTGAAAACATCACTGACAAATAACTTCCTAGATAGATATAGGGGGTGTTAAGTCGATTATTTTAGTAGATTATTTTAGTTTTTGACTATTTTAATAACTTAAAATAGTTGTGTTTGAGAAGTTAGTTAAATTTTTTTTTTAATTTTTATAATTGAATATGATGTTTATGAGAGAAAAAATAAAATGATTATGAATTTGATGTGATATTTTATATTATTAATTATTTTAATTTATTTTATATTTTAGTATTATTTTAATTTAAAAATCCTAAAAAAGCTCTTTCCAAACACTTATAATTGGACAATGATAAAGAATTCTAAAAGTAAAACTCTAAAATGAGATCTACCGGAGTGGCAATCAAAAAATATAAAAAAATAACTATACGCATCACCTTATAATGGGTTCTAACTTATTTGAGCTCTTATAAAGTTAATGTTTTAGGGTTCTAAAATATTTTTCTTTATAATTATACCAATAATGATAGAGAATTCTAATTTTTAAACTCTAAAAAGAGTTCCAGTGATGTGACAAGAGTAAAAAAAAAAAAAAAAACTCACACATCACATTACATAACATATAAACCCATACCATTAGAACTTCTACAGAACTCTTTATTTTAGAATTTGGTGTGTTTGGTTTGGTTTT
The DNA here is from genome assembly GCA_030407325.1 of Camellia japonica. NCBI lineage: Eukaryota > Viridiplantae > Streptophyta > Magnoliopsida > Ericales > Theaceae > Camellia > Camellia japonica. The sequence goes on from JAPPVO010004818.1 coordinate 13,822, forward strand.
GGAAGATAAATTTTCAAAAAAAATTTTGGAAAAAAAGTTTAGAGGTTTTTTTGATTTGTTTGATTGTATATTTTGAAAATAATTTTGGAGTGTAGGAGTTTAGGTAATTTGATATTTTGTTATAGTTAAATAGATATGTGTGAGAAAAAAAGTGATTGAGAATGAGAGAAGAGAGAGAAAAAGTAATTGATTGATATGTAGGAGATAGAAAGTGATTTTAAAAATTATTTTTTAAAATCACTAAACCAAACAAATTTTTTAAAAAAAAATTTCAAAATCTATTGCTCAAAAACAAACCAAAGAAGGCGTAAATCTTTATTCATAATTACATGGTTGGATCAGGTGGGAGAGAACAGTCCCATTTAATGGTGGGCCATGCTTGCTTAGTTCGCTGTCAATTTTGTCGCCTCGTTGGGAAAGGTCTATTTTAATAAGTTATTTTCATTTTTGATTATTTTAACAAGTTAAAATATTTATATTTAAAAATAGCGTTAATTTTTTTTATAGTTAGATATAATATTTGAGATAAAAAAATATTATGTATTTGATATGATATTTTATTTTATTAATTATTTTAGCGCTTTTTTTTTTTTTTTCTTCGTAGATTTTAATAATAAAAAAAAGATCTAAAATTGGCTTCCCAAAATTAAGGCCGCAAATAAATTAAACTTTTCATGAATGAAATCGCTTCGGCCCGAGTTCGAGCTCGAATATTAGACTCGTTTAATAAACGAGCCGAATTCAAATTCGAATAAGTTCGGCTCATTTATCTTTATTTAAATTATAATAAATAATATTTTTTATTTAAATAATATAAATAATACTAAATTTTTTTTTTATCGAGCCAAGACGAGCTGATCTCGAGTTTCATTAATATTAATAAGCAGAGCTAAGCTCGAGACCAGTTACTTATTGAGCCGAGCTCGAACTCAATAAACGAACTCGAGAAGCAAACAAGCTGAGTTAGAGCTCAGCAAAGCTCTCGTTTGCAGCCCTACCCAAAGTCACTCTTTCGAGAAGTCATTGGTTAGGCCTGCACCATCGCTTCAACAGTGTCATGATTGATGAAAGATATAGCGATCCTAGTTCTTCCTCCTTTGATTGTTGTATCCGGACTTAAGTTCCGTGGAGTTGGTTGTTGTATATATCTTGTTGTCATTCTTTAAATTCCATATATTTGGGTTTTAGGATGTGTTGGGCGTGTTTTGAACAGGTTGGTTGAGCCTTGGTTCCTTTTCTTGTTGCCCAGATTTTTGGTGGTTCGCTCGAGCGGATCCTTTCGCGCTCGAGCGGAGTTTGCACACTTCCAGCTTTTTGTGCCTCTGCAAAAGTACTGCAGGTTCGTTTTTCATGCTCGAGCAAATTTCCTTACGCTCGAGCTGGTCGCGCTCGAGCGGGTGTTCAATGTCTGTAAAAATACTGGAAGAGGGTAATCTACGCTCGAGCGGGTTTCCCTTTGTGCTCGAGCGGTTGTGTTTTGCAGTTGTGTCTTGGCGCTCGAGGGGTATTCTTGCGCTCGAGCGGGTCCAATTTTTGTGCTTGACGCTTGAGCGTCCTATTCTTCGCTCGAGCGGTCTAGTCGTATATCAGATGGCAGCTGGGTGATTTTAAATCACTTTTCACACTTTCTTTCTCTCTCTTACTTTTCAAAACCTCCATTAGAGAGCACCTCACTCTAAAACTCCAACTTCTCTCTAGGGTTTGATCTAGTAGGAGTGGTCTTCTACTCTTGGGCCTTTGTAAAAAGTGTAAAGCTTGTTGTGGGCTACATTTTGATCCGAAAATGTTGGGGTTTGGAGCACTTTCAAATTTCTTCATCTTCTCCTTTGGACTCCGAATTTGAAGTAGAGATAACTACTCATTTTTATGAGCTTTGACCTAGATGTTGAGCTTTTTGTATAAATTGTTTGATTTGGGAAGTTAGGGTTTGAAATGTGTTATATTGGAAAGAGGGGTTTTATTCTTTTGATTCGAACATATGTGTTTTGGGTCTAAAAAGGAGGTTATCGATTGTTGTTGATAATATTTGGACCTTTGGGTCAATGTTGAGAAAAAGGGAAAAATGCCATGTTTTGGTATATTTAGGTCATTAGTGTAATTAATGACATTTATTATGAAACTATGAAATTGAATGGAAATAATGAAATTGGCTCATTATGAGGTAGAATGGTGGAGTTGGATTCATTAATCACTCACCTTTGAAATTGTTGATATAATTATTATCTGTTTAGAAATAATTGCTTTGGGCTATCGGTGGAGGATAGTCTTGATTGTTGTAGACATTGCATGATGATTAGGCAAATTAAAACTAATCAATTGAATATGTCATTGAATATGACGGTTGGAATAATACATCAAATTTATGTATTGATTGATTATGTATATGATATGTGTTTATATGCATTGTGTTGTGTGGGAGGAGATAGGGGATGTACTCAACGGTTTAGGAGGAGATAGGGGATGAACTCCTAAACCGGATATTATTTGGGAGGAGATAGGGGATGGACTCCATTGATACAGCAAATATGTGTATCTATTGAAGTATTGATACAACGAATATGTGTATCTATTGTGAAGTATAGAAGTGTTTTATTTGAGATTGATATAGCAAATCTGTGTATCATATATGAAGTATGGAAGTGTTTAATATGAGTTGTTATCTCATTTGAAATGGAAATATTGTTGATATGAGATGTAATCTCATTCAAATTGTTTGGCCAGGTTCTGAGCTACGGTTATGAATTGAGAATTGGATAAGTAATGGAAAATGGAATGAAACATGGACTTATTGGTCATGGAGTTGGAATGTGTTATAAGTTAGCGTATATGAGTTAAACATTTATCAAATGCTAATGTTTTAGTTATTGCTCATATTATGTTTAGCATATCTCTACTGGGCGTTGGCTCGCCCTATATGGGACATCATTTTCAGGTTCAGGTATTATGCCGCCTCCGAGGTTTTAGCTTGGATGGTTGTGGGAGTTGAAGACTCTCTTATTTTTTTTTTTTTTTTTATTATTTTGTGTATTACTTGTAAATCAAGCCAAGGGCTTATTATGTATTTTGAGTTAGTACTCTTTTTTGTAACCAAGTGTTGGCTTGGAAAGTTGTAAGCCCGTGGGGCATTTACTTTTGATGTCAACATGTAATACTTTCGTAATGAATACTCTGATGAATGAAATTATGCTTTCTTCTCTTATGTCTAAGCATGTCAAGATTGTATGATCTATGGGTTTATTTTGAGGGCGTTACAACTTGGTATCAGAGCGTACCGGGTTTGAATACTTTGGGTACGTAGGAAGTGATTAGTATCACAATGGGTTTGTCTCGCTTGTTAGAGACTTTGATGTAATGTTATGTGCTTATGTGATAACATGTTTATGTGACTACTTGGGTATGTGATTTAATTTCTAGGATGTTGATTGGATCCTTGGGTTTCTGTGAGTCTTGTTGGAAAAGCACTTGATCAATGCTGTTTCTAACTGGAACTCTAGTAACGCCATGGGACTATCATTATCCGGAAATGAAATTCGTAAGTGCTTATGTGATTATGTGCTTACGTGGAGTGAATTACTGTTGTCCATGCATTAGGATGCGAGTGTTATAGCTTCGGCACATTTATGAATGTGCTAATGTTCTTTGTTACCTTTATTAGGATGTTAGGACAAGGATGTGGTGGTAGACGAGGTAGGCCTAGGAGGCAGGAGATGCCTATACCGGATGAGATTCCGGCGCAGCAGGAGGGTGTTCGTCAGGCCAATGTGGCCGAGTCAGTAGGTCAGCAGGCCATGGGCGCCTTAGCCTGCGAGATGGCAGGAGCTTTGAGAGAATCCTTGGGCATTCTCAGAGCTGAGAATCAGGTCCAGGCCCATGTTCCTGAGGCAGAGCCTTTCTTTCTGAAGAGGGAGTTCTTCCGGTATAACCTGGATGAGTTTGTGGGTGATCCAAAAGAGCCACTTAAGGCGGATGAATGACTTGAACAGATGACGAAGACGTTTGAGATGCTTGGCATCAAGGACGGGGCCTTGAAGGTGACCTTGGCATCTTTCCAGCTTAAGGGGGATGCGGGTCAGTGATGGAAGTTCATGAGAGGTCGTGTAGGAGGGACTTGGGAGGCCTTTGTAGATGCTTTCCAGTTGAAGTTCCTGTCTCCAGCTGACAGGGAGAAGTTGAGGGATCAGTTCTGCCAGCTTAAGCAGCTGAGTTTATCAGTGGCCGAGTTTGATGCCGCATTTACTAGTTTATCCAGGTTTGTACCTGAGCTTGTGGCGTTTGAAGAATGTCGTTGTCTGGAATTTGAGAAGAAGTTGAGACACGGTCTCAAGATGAGAATTGGGGGTTCTATGACCCGGGATTATGGGCGCCTTGTGGATGTTGCGACCCATATGGAGATTATGATGCAGGAGGAGGAGGAGAGACAGAGGGGCTCCAAGAGGAGTCAGGATGGTCAGGGGGACGGTAGGAGGCAGAGGGGTCTTAACCCTTAACAGTCCCAGGGTGCTTTTGCTAGATCGACCTTTCTAGTGCCGAGTGCAGGCTCTGGGAGAGGCAGTCAGGGAGACATCACTTGTTACAAATGTGATCAGCTGGGCCACAAGTCTCCAGCTTGCCCGCAGAGGGGAGGAGGTCAGAGAGCAGCTTCATCTTCGGTTCGACCTTAGAGCCAGAGTCAGGGTAGAGGCCAGCCACTCTCTTGTTACTAGTGTGGTCAGGCGGGGCACCTGAAGAGATTTTGCTCGCAGTTGAGTGGCACATCTAGTGCATATGGGCCGAGGCAGAGTTTTCAGCCAGCTCAGTTAGTTCAGGCCTCGAGGGCCAATCAGGGGGCTTCATCGTCCCAGTCTGTGCAGCAGTCTTTTACTCCGAGAGGTGAGCAGGTAGATCAGGGGCCTACAGGGCGTGTGTATGCTGTTACCGCGCAGGATTTAGTACTGGCTCCATCTGTTGTGAGAGGTACCTTTTTGTTTTGCAACTCGGTTGCTAATGTGTTGATTGATACGGGTGCATCCCATTCCTTTATATCTACTGCATTTGCATCTGTTTTGGGGTTGGTGTTGGCGCAGTTAGCATCTCCTATTTGTGTTGTGTCACCTGTTGGGGGTGAGTTGATTTTGAAACAAGGGTGTCAGGGCTGTGATATTGTAGACACCCCATTTTTGACCGTCCTCAAGACCTGGACGTCACCGCTTGAACACTCGGTGATTATCCATGTTCGTGTTCGTTTGGAGTTCCCGGAGCCCTTGGCTACGCGCCTTGCCTCAGGACCTCCGAACTTGACCGTTTTGTGTCTGGTTTTGCACCAAACACTTGTGCTTTGCCTTGGAGGGGCAGGGAATGCCTTGTGAGGCATCCCCACACACCACCGGCAGTGGCTAGAGGCCACCGGCTGGTTGATGTTTCCATCGGCACTATATTGTGCCGGTCGGCAGTCAATTTTGTCAAAATGACAATTTTGCCCTGCCGACTACTGTGCAGTTGCTTTTTGAGATATTTTTCAGCAGCTGTATGGCATTTGTTTCCCCTCCATACACGTGTATGGAGGGATGAGCCTTTGGTTTACTTAGCTTGTAAGCTTTGTTGCCTATAAGAGAAGGCTCTCTTCTCTTGGCTCAAGGGTTAGAGGAGTTAGACATTTTAGAGAGAAAAGAACTCAGAGAAGCTCTGGTTTTAGGGTTTGAGTTCTATATCTATTCTATCTCTCTTTTGCTCTCTTGTTTGTGCACTAGGTGTTTGTGTTTCATTATTACACATCAACACCTAGTATTTCACCTTTCCTTGGCTACTGAGGTTCCAAGAGGTTGTTCTTGGTGTTTTTGACTGGTTTGGAGCTCAAGGAAGCAACAACATCAACACTTGTGAAGGAGGTCAACAAGGGTGAGAAACTTACTTTATTTACCCCATTCTTGCACTCCATTTTTACTTATCTTTGAACTATTTTTGTGCTTGGTGTTTAATACAAAAAAGTTCTGTTTTTTAGTCCTCTTGATAGTTTATTAAGGGTGCTTTGTGCTTTGGGGAGGTTTGACCACCCTTAGGCCTTGAAAAGGGCTCATTTTGTGAGAGCTCCGGGATTTTGGTGTTGGGGTCTCTTCACCACTGAAATCTTGAGGGATTTCAGTGGTGAAGATGATGCCTTGAAGTCCCAAGAAGGAGAGGGCTACCCCCTCTCCTTGATGTCCTTGAAAAGGACCTATTTTGCCTCTTGAGGGAGCCTCATGTTTGGTTGTTTGTTGGTTATACCATGGCTGTATTTTATGCTCATATTGCCATATTATAACTTTGTATCATGTTGGTTTTGGTCCCTTATGCATGCTTAGCATAGTTGCCATGTAATGCCTTGTATTGCCTTAACATGCCTTAGGTTGTTAGCCCTAATTTGAGCATGCTTTAGGCTTACATTCATGAAGATTTTGTGCTTATCTTGACATGTTTTAGGTCTGTCCATAAGTGTTTGGGTTGGTCTTGGCATGCTTAGTATAGCCTCTTTGCATTTTAGGCTTGCTAGCCTTGAGCACGAATGTGTAGCATGCCTTGTTTGCATCATTTCAATGGTTTGAGACCATTTGCCATGTTATTTCAGTCCATTTAACATGCTTATATGTTTGCATTGCATGCCTCTTTGATGTTTCAAGAGCTCATGTTGTATGTTCCTTGGGAGTGCATGTGCGCATGACTTTTAATTTAAACCATATAGATGCCATCTAAGTGGTCATTTGGGCTTGCTTTGGTGTACTAAAAATCTGTTTTTAGTTGCTTAAGTCTTGCCATGTTTAGTCTCGTCAAATGTAGTTCAATACTCCTTTGGCTTGCTTTGAATACTTGGCCCCTTTTACATGCCTTTGCTTGCCTTGTTTAACATGATTTGGCATCATTTTATAGCACGATTTTAGGGCTCATGTTGCATGCTAAGTGTCCATGATATCCCCTTTCAAGTATGCTTGAGGGTTGCTTACTTAGTGCCTAAGTGTTAAGTCTTAACATACGCATGTGTGTGTGTGTGTTGGCCTTCATTTTTGGGCATTATTGGTCACTGATTTTAGGTCTATTTAGAGTTGCCTAGATCACGTTTAAGACCATCATTTACTTGTTTGCATGCTTACCTCATGTATGCTTGTATGCTTGCATTGTTTGTCCACATGCTCATATTGCATCCCTAGCTAACATGATTAGGTTGAAATGCATCTTGCATGCATGCCTTGTTCCTTGACTTGGTGATAGGAATTGGGCCTTGTTTTGTTTGCTTAGTTTGCATTTCATTTGACATGAAATTGCACACTTGTTTCTTTGGGCCATCATGCATGGAAATGCGTGATTGGTGGCCCGAGAATCGAGGCACATGTCCCTTTGAGTCACAAATATGAAAAGGGGCATGATTGGTGCACACATTGTTGGAATTACATTGCCATGCAAGTTTCTGCCCTCTGCTGCTGTGAGTTGCAGGTTCTGCAGACATTCAGTGCCGGCCGGCAGTATTTAGTGCCGACCGGCAGCCTATTGATGGCCGATGGATGTATTTTGTGCCGGTAGCAACATACTTCAGCCGGTGGTGTTTCCCCTCAGCCGGTGGTATCCCCCAGTGCCTTGAGAGGTAGTTCTGAGACTTTGGCAGTTTTCAGAAAGGCAGAGCAGGGAAAACAGAGGCAAGCTAGGCATGGCAGTGCAATTCCGAGCGGAATCCAAGTGCGCGTGCATTGAGCCCTCGCCCCGAGGCGGTTTACTGTTTTCCTTAGTTAAATTAATTTGTTAAATTAATTAATTTGTAATATTTTAATTAGCTTGCGTAGTTAATTAATCTGTATTATTCTTTTGGTCCATCCGAGAGAGGGCATAATTGTAATAAGTGTGGGTGAGTGTGTGTATGTCTTCCAACCCCCATTTCTTTCTTCCCTTTTATTTACCTGCTTATGATGGTAGATTAGGGCATATTTAAAATTAGCATACCTTATGCAATGCATGCGTGCATCCATGCATTTGTTGACATGCATCGGGCTCGGTACATCATACAAACTACATCGTACTCTCAATTTCCAAATTGAATACGTGATAGTTGTAGCATTTCATGTGCCATTTTAGGGTTAGCCGAGCCTACTCTAAATTGCATCCTTGCCTGTGTTGCATTAGCCACTTAACATGATCTAGGGACATGCATGTCTGCTAACTAGTCTCTTGTTTTGGCACGGAATACGATGTAAGTATTTTACGCTTTAGCATACCACATGCGTGTGAATGTTGCCATGACAGTATGCTTACCATGGGGCTAAGTGTTTATGTGAGATAAACTGTTTGAATGCCTGTGGGTGGAGGTTGGGTTGCTTGAGTTGGAAAACTCATCGAAATCCGTATTTTAGCCTACTTGCGAGTAGCAAAACCCGAAACGCTTTCAAAACAAACGGATATGCAATGATTATTTTCGAATTAGGCAACCTAGTCTATACTTGTTTGCTGTGCGCATAACGTAGTAAATCTAGGCTAATAACCGGTATAAGAGCATGTAATGTTTTCAAAATCGGATATCACGGTTAGTAGACGCCGGTCTTCGAACCGGGTGAAAGGGGGTGCTCATAGCTGACCTTCCCCGATCGTACCCAAGCTCCCGAGCCAAGACATTTGGTGATGACGGACACGTGGCCTTTGGCACCGAGTCAGGGTTTCCTAAATTCCCCCATTAAAAAATATTTAGGTGGCGACTCTGTAATCTAGCAAAGCAGTCCATGTTTGGCACTACTTTTCAAACAAATCTGTTTTTCTCAAAACGATTTGCCAGAGTTGGACTCTTTGGTTCAAGATTTAGAACCGCAACACAAAAGGGAGTCCGAACTGTAGCGAGGTCCCCCGTGGGCTTGTCTATAGATATAGAGGTCGCCGACCGCCGGCTTCCATTTTCTTTTGTGGTTATGACTATGTCGGGTTTTATGTGATTCTGGGTATGGACTGGCTATCGTCATACCGGGCTGTTATTGATTGCTACTGCTAGAGGGTCACAGTATGTACCTTGAGTGGGGATTGTTTCCATTTCTTGGGGGATCGGGTTGGTAGTGTGTTGCCACCGGTGTATGATCCGCGAGGGCAGAGTGAGCTTAGTTGTCTTCTCGCTAGCTGTATGAGTAGTGAGTGTGATGAGATCCAAATTGAGTTGCCGAGAGTGGTTTGCGAGTATTTGGATGTTTTTCCCGAGGACCTTGTTAGTTTGCCACCACATCGAGAGATCGAGTTCTCTATTGACTTAGTGCCCGGCACGGCGTCGATTTCTATGGCAACTTATCGTTTTGGCCCAGCCGAGTTGAGTGTGTTGAAGATTCAACTCCAGGAGTTGTTGGATAAGGGCTTTATTCGCCTTAGTGTTTCACCGTGGGGAGCATCGGCCCTCTTTGCCAAAAAGAAAGATGGTTCCTTAAGACTTTGTATCGATTACCGGAAATTGAATCGGGCTACAGTTAAGAATAAGTACCCTATGCCCCGTATTGATGATCTGTTTGACTAGTTGAAGGGGTCCCGTTGTTTCTCTAAGATAGACTTAAGATCAGGTTACCACTAGTTGAGGGTCAGGGAGGAGGATATCCCGAAGACGGCATTCCGTACGTGGTATGGCCATTATGAGTTTCTGGTGATGCCTTTTGGGCTCACCAATGCACCAGCAGTGTTTATGGACTTGATGAACCGGATCTTCCGGGAATTCTTAGATCGTTTTGTAGTCGTTTTCGTAGACGACATCTTGATTTATTCACCTTCGGAGGAGGAGCACGAGGAACACTTGAGAGTGGTGCTTAAGTTGCTTAGAGCCCATAGGTTGTATGCCAAGTTCGGAAAGTGTGAGTTCTGGCTAAGAGAGGTTAAATTCTTAGGCCATGTGGTTTCCGGGGAAGGGGTGTCTGTTGATACATCCCAAATAGAGGCAGTGCAGGATTGGGCACAACCTAAGAGTGTTTTTGAGATCCGTAGTTTTCTGGGATTAGCTGGGTATTACCGTCGGTTTGTGAAGGACTTCTCCAGGCTAGCTTCGCCATTGACTAGATTGACGCGGAAAGGGGTCAAGTTTGTATAGAGTGAGACTTGTGAAAAGTCATTCCAAGAGTTGAAAGTTAGACTTACCACCGCTCCTGTGTTGATTATTCCAGAGAGAGGTTCGGGTTATGCCGTTTATTGTGATGCCTCACGAGAGGGTTTAGGTTGTGTGTTGATGCAAGAAGGGAAAATGGTTGCTTATGGCTCACGTCAGTTGAAAATACACAGGAGGAATTACCCTACTCATGACCTAGAGTTAGCAGCAGTAATTTTTGCCTTGAAGATTTGGAGGCACTACCTTTATGGTGAGAGATTCGAGGTATTCTCGGATCATAAGAGTTTGAAGTATCTGTTTACACAGAGGGACTTGAATTTGAGGTAGCGAAGGTGGATGGAGTTCATAGAGGATTATGATTTTGAGTTACACTATCACCCGGGAAAGGCCAATGTTGTGGCCGATGCCCTTAGTAGGAAATCTATTAGTGATGTTGCCTGTATAGCCATCTGAGAGTGGGAGATGTTAGGTGCACTTGGCAAGTTTGATTTGCTTCTAGGCGAATCCGTTGAGGCTGCGGCCTTGTTTTCTGTTGTTGTGCCACCTACACTTGTGACTCGACTGTTAGAGGCACAGAGAGGTGACCTTGAGGTAGAATCCCTCCGAGAGAAGATCTCCAGTGGGAAGGTTGAGAATGGTTTGACGGTGTATCCCGACCTGAGTGTGAGATACCGAGACTGTTTGTTTGTGCCGGAGTCTTGCCGAGAGGAGGTACTCCGAGAGTTTCACCATTCACGCCTTGCGATGCATCCGGGAGGCACCAAGATCTATCGTGATTTGGGTCGCCAGTTTTGGTGGCGGGGTATGAAGAAGGATGTGGCAGTCTTCGTGTCGAAGTGCCTTACTTGTCAACAAGTGAAGGCCGAGCATCAGAGAGCCAGCGGGTTTGTTACAACCCTTGCCTATTGCCGAGTAGAAGTGGGAGCATGTCACTATGGATTTCGTTGTAGGTCTTCCGAGGACTCAGCGGGGTAGTGATGCTATTTGGGTGGTTGTAGACCGGTTGACTAAATCGGCGCACTTTATCCCTATGCGCGTGAGAGATTCGGTAGATCATCTTGTCGACTTATATATTCGGGACATAGTGATGTTGCACGGGGTCCCAGTGTCGATCGTCTCAGATAGAGATCCACGTTTTACTGCTAGGTTGTGGCAGAGTTTGCAAAGTGCCTTGGGCACTAGATTGACTTTTAGCACGGCTTATCTTCCTCAGACTGACGGGCAGTCTGAGCGTACTATTCAGATCCTTGAGGATATGCTTCGAGGTTGTGTCCTTGACTTTAGTGGGTCGTGGGAGAGGCACTTGCCCTTGGTGGAGTTTGCCTACAACAACAGTTTTCAGTCGAGTATCGGTATGGCACCGTTTGAGGCCTTGTATGGCTGACCTTGTAGGTCTCCGGTTTGTTGGGCTGAGGTGGGTGACGCACCTTTGTTGGGCCCGGAGTTGGTGAGGGAAACGACGGAGAAAGTTGAGCTTATCCGTAGGAGGCTCGTTACAGCCTAGAGTCACCAAAAGAGTTATGCTGACCGTAGGAGGAGGCCTTTGGCATTTGAGGCGGGTGATCATGTCTTTCTGAAAATATCACCTAGACGGGGTTTGATGAGGTTTGGGAAGAGTGGGAAGTTGTCCCCTCGGTTTATCGGTCCCTTTGAGATCCTTGAGAGGATTGGGGAGGTTGCATACCGTCTAGCTTTGCCGCCGCAGTTATCCGGAGTTCATGACGTTGTAGACGTCCCCGAACGTCCCGGGAGGGAATCCCGTTTTGTTCATTTGGGCTTACTACAGTTCGGACTCAAATGTCACGGTTCTGAATCTAATCTCGCAAAGTGCAATGTGAGACCGATAAATCACCAAAGAGTCTAAATCCGGCAAATCGTTTTGAAAAACAGATTTTTAGAAAGAAGTGCCAAACATGGACTGCTTTGCCAGATACAGAGTCGCCACCTAAATATTTATTTTGGGGGAATTTAGGAAACCCTGACTCGTGCCTAAGGCCACGTGTCTGTCATCACCAAAGTTGCCTCGGCTCGGAAACTTGGGTACGATTGGGGAAGGTCACTTCGTGAGCACCCCCGCTCGCCCGATCAAGGATCGGCCTCTACTAACCATGATATCAAGTTTTGAAAACATTATGTGTTCTTATTCCGGTTATTAGCCTAGAATTACTACGTGATGCGCACAGTATACAAGTATAGATTGGGTCGCCTGAATTGGAACAAAACATTTCATGTTTGTTTTTGAAAAACGGTTTGAAGGTGCTACTCGTAAGTAGGCTAAGACGTGGATTTTGCCACCCTTAAGTGGGCTTAGAAAACATGGTGATTTGCCACTATCTAGTGGGCTTAAAACTCGCAGTCAATGAATTGATCCAATTCAAGTAACCCAACATTCACCCACAGGCATTCAAGCAGTTATATCACATAAACACATAGCCTCATGGTAAGCATGCTATCATGTTAACATTCACACACATGCGAGATGCTAAAGCATAAATACTCACCTAGTACTCCAAACCAAAACAGAAACTAGTTAGTAATCATATGCATGATCCTAGTTCATGTAAAGATGGCTAATGCAACACATACAAGATGCAACTACAATAGGCTCGGCTATTCTAAGATGACATATGATGATGCTACAACTAACACGTATTCAACTTGGAATTGAAATACAATGCAGTTAGTATGATGCGCCGAGCCCGATGCGTACAATACAGATGAATGAATGCACGCATGCATTGCATAAGGTGTGCTAATTTAAATATGCCCTAATACTAGCCATTGAAAGCAGGTAAATAAAAGGGAGAAAGAAGTGGGGGTTGGAAGACAGACACACACTCATACACACTTATTACACAATTGCCCTCGCTCGGAGGGTCCGAATAAATTATACAGTCCAAATAAATAATTAAACTAGTCTAGCTAATTAAATATTACAAAACTTCTAATTAATTATCGAATTAAATAAGCTATGGAAAGCAGTAAAAGGGGCCTCGGGAAGAGGGATGCACGCATGCTCGGATTGGCTTTGCCTGGAAATCCATTGCGATGACAAAAGCTGCCTCTGTTTACACTGCCTTGCTCCTCTGAAATTTATGAAAGTTTACAGAATCCTTCTAAATCACTCCTCGAGCGTTGTGGAGTGCCACCGGCCACAATTCAAATCCGCCGGCCATGAGAATATGATTATCGGCCAAATATTGAACCACTGGCTGGACATTTCGATGGACTTACATTGAGATGGGAGACCTCATCCATATCCCAAAACAGTGGCCAAAACACCCAAATTAAGGGGCCAAAAGGGGAGACAAATACATACATAATATTGGTCCGTAAGCTAAACCACTATGCACAACATTCAAGCATGAGCAAAATGGAGTAAACATGAGGACATGGCATTACAATAGGCTCTGAAATCACATGAAGAATAATGCCAAATCAGGCAAAACAAGCAAGCAAGGCATGCAATAGGGCCCAAAACCTTGAGGCTTAACAAAGAGGTTCAAACCATGATTATGTCAACCAAACCCCAAAGGACTAAAATGACTTAAAACAGTTCTAGGGGACTCCAAAACAAGTCCAAAGAATGCATAGATCATAGTCAAAACATGCCCAAGAAATGGATACAAAACAAGGGGGATTTAAGGCCATAAAGAGGGCACTCTACTACAACCATCCCAACCACTCATGGCATGGACTAAGCAACTGAAAATAGAGTTTCAATGCATCAAAATATGCCCCAAAACCCACTAATATGGCAACCCAAATGCCTAAAACAAAAGGCATGCACTATGACCCATTTCAAGGCATAAAAGAACAACTCTTCAAGGCATGAAAGGGATGATGAATGCAGGCATACAAGCATGGATTAGGGACTAAAATAGCATGAGAAGTGATTCCAAATCACTGAAACAACCCAACTAAAGCATGCTCATGACTCACACACTCAAGGCTCACAAGCTAAAATGCAAAAAGGCTATACCAAACATGTTAAATCAGTACCCAACAGACCTCAAGCATGATGAAATATGACCAAAAGCTTCACAAAGCAAGGCAAAAACATGCAAGCATGACGGTCTAATGGCAAGATGCATTTCTAGGCAAAATAGAGGAATACAAGGCAAGTATATTATGCATGCAAGGGGCCATTAATCCGACCAAAAATAGAGGTATAATATGACCAAATAACATCCAAAAACCTCTGAAATGGAGCCAAAAACAACTAAGCATGCATGCTACCCTTATGAGCCAAAAACATGAACAAATGAGACACAAAGGGAGAGGGGTGTCCCTCCCCTATGCAAGACCTCAAAAACCATTCTTCACCACTAAAAATCCTCTAGATTTTAGTGGTGAGAAGGCCAATGCATAAAAGTATTCAAAGCTCAACCAAAGAAGGCACAAAAGGGGCCAAACAAGGCCCTAGAGGGAGAGGTCGACCCCAAACACAAAAGAGACCTTAATGAAACATCTTAAGCATGAAAAATTAGAGTTTTTATCAGTTATACATGAAGCTCAAAACAGCATGAAAAGTAGGGTAAAAGCTAGTGCAAGATTGGGGAATATAAAGCAATAGTCTCACCCTTGAAGAACACTTGAAGAGTGTAACCACGCCCCGCGAGGGACCGCGCTACAGCTCGGACTCTTCCGTTTTGTGTTGCGGTTCTCAATCTGAACCAAAGAGTCCAACTCTGGCAAATCGTTTTGAGAAAAAAAAACAGATTTTTGAAAAGTAGTGCCAAACATGGACTGCTTTGCCAGATTCCAGAGTCGCCACCTAAATATTTTTTAATGGGGGAATTTAGGAAACCCTGACTCGGTGCCGAAGGCCACATGTCCGTCATCACCAAATGTCTTGGCTCGGGAGCTCGGGTACGATCGGGGAAGGTCAGCTATGAGCACCCCCTTTCGCCCGGTCCGAAGACCGGCCTCTACTAACCGTGATATCCGATTTTGAAAACATTACATGCTCTTATTCCAATTATTATCCTAGAATTACTATGT
Organism: Camellia japonica; assembly: GCA_030407325.1. Classification (NCBI taxonomy): domain Eukaryota; kingdom Viridiplantae; phylum Streptophyta; class Magnoliopsida; order Ericales; family Theaceae; genus Camellia; species Camellia japonica. The sequence continues at coordinate 28,883 of JAPPVO010004818.1, forward strand.
TATGCGCGCGGCAAACAAGTATAGACTGGATTGCCTAATTTGGAAATAAACACTGCATATCCGTTTTGTCTCAAAAACGTGTTGGTTTTTGCTACTCGAAAGTAGGCTAAAATACGGATTTCAATGAGTTGTTCCAACTCACGCAATCCAACCTCCACCCACAGGCATTCAAACAGTTTATCTCATGTAAGCATTTAGCCGCATGGTAAGCATACTGTCATGTTAACATTCACACGCATGCGAAGTGCTAAAGCGTAAATACTTACATCGTACTCCGTGCCAAAACAATAACCCGGTTAGCAAACATGCATGACCTAGTTCATGTTAAGTGGCTAATGCATCGCATACGGAATGTAATCTAGACAGGCTCGGCTACCCTAAGCATGGCACATGAAATGCAACAATTATCACGTATTCAATTTTGGGATTGAAATGCAATGCAGTTTGCATGACGTGCCGAGCCCGATGCATGTAAACAAATGCATGAATGCACGCATGCATTGCATAAGGTATGCTAAAATAAGTATGCCCTAATACTAACCATCAAAAGCAGGTAAGTAAAAGGGAGAGAAAGAAGTGGGGATTGGAAGACATTTACCCACTCACACACACTTATTACATTTTTGCCCTCGCTCGGAGGGACCAAATAAATATTACAGTCCGAATAATAAATAAATTAAATAAATTATTACACAATTCTAATTATTAAAATCAAAGCAAATAAATAAACAAATGCAATGGGGCCTCAGCCCTGCCTTGGGATGTGCGAGTGATGCGTGCTCGATCTGTCTTGCCCGGAAACCCGTGTCATGGCATTGTTGCTTCTGCTTTTACTGTCCTGCCTCTCTAAAAAATTCCAAAGTTCTGGGATACCTTCCAAATGGTCTGAAGTACCCCACCGGCTGGAAGGAGTGGTCATCGGCTATTTGAATTGTCCACCGGCTGCATATGGAGTTTATCGGCACAAAACAGTGCCGATCGGCACAACAAACTGCCGGCCGGCAGAAAGTCCCTGCAGCAGACAGATTGACAGCAGCAGCAAGACAGCAATGCATGGCATGGGTTTTGGGGGGTGTAAGCATGGTCATTGCCTCCTATCATGCTTGGGGACTCAAGGAGGTAAGACTCTTGGTTCTTGGGCCACCAATGATGCATTTCAATGCATGATAGCCCAAAGAACCAAGGTTGCATTTTGATGTAAATGCATGCAATACAAGCAAATGAAATCCAAAGCCTTATCATGTGTTGGTCCAAGGCCTTGGTGACCAAGAATTGAGGTGAGTTGCACCACTTAGAGTGTGAACTCCTCTCAATTCTTATGCTTAGTTTGACAACCCCAAACCAGCCATGAGATGCATGTATGCAACATGGTTCAATAATGCAACAATGATGCAAGGATGCAAGGCATACCAAGTGTCATGCAACTAACACAATAAGCATGCAAAATGCTAGAGCATGCAAGGCACAAGTGGCATGTGGACATGGACCAATCAAGCTTAGAACTAGCATGTACTCAAGGCTTCATCAATCAAACATGCAACAATCATGATATAAGCATGCCATGTTGGACTCAAGTCAAATGGGGCAGCCCTTAAACTAGCCCAAAAACAGTGGCAAGAGTGACCAATGAGCATGCTAATATGCAAACCAAATAAGGCCAAGTCCAAGGCACCAAAAGGAGCACACCTTACTACCATTAACAAGACCAAACATGGCATATACCAAGCAAGCAAAAACAGATTTTTAGCATGCGAAAAGACACCCAAATCCCCTCACATGGCACCCCAAAATGCATTAATCATGGGAGCATACACAAGGCCCATTCTTAGGCATAAAAGGACATACCTTTAAAGCATGAAAGAGATGACAAGCACAAACAAGTGAGCATGATTTAGGGACTGAAATATGATCTAAAATGATGCCAAACCATGAGATCAATGCAAGCTAAACATGCTAGAGACTCACACACCCCAAGGTTTACAAACTAGAATGCAAAACAAACATGTTAAGCATACTAAACATGATAAAAACAGTGGCTCACAGCCCTCCAACATGGCAAAATAATGCTAGCATCTTCATGAAACTAAGCTAGAAACATACTAAAATCATGGCCTCAAAGTATAGCATGCTTTTAAGCATAAGAAAGCATTTCAAAACAAGTATGAGAGACATGTTAGAGGTGACAAATCCGACCAAAAACAGAATTTAAACATGCTCCAAAACACTCAAAAAAAACTCTTAAATGAAGCCAAACAAGACTATGCATACATGCTATTCTTTGAACCCAAAACAAAGGCAAACAAGGGATCAAGGGGAGAGGGGTGTCCCTCCCCTTTATGTGACTTCAAAACACCTCCCTCACCACTGAAACCCACTAGTTTTCAGTGGTGGGAAGGCCAAGAACACCAAGCCAAGAAGGCCCAAGAAAAAGGCACCAAAGATGGCCAATCAAGGCCTAAGTGATGAGGCTTAACTCAAACCAAAAAAAGGCCTTAATGAAGGTTCAAGAACAAGTAAAAACAAGACTTTTTTTTATCTTAAACACAAACTCAAAAACACAAAGCAAAGAGGGTAGAAAAGGGTTGCAAGAATGGGGAATATAAAGATATTCTTACCCTTGAAGATCCCTTGAAGAACAAGTGGTGCAGCCACTCTTAATGCTCAAAACCAGTCCAAAACCAACACAAATAACCTTCCAAGTCTCTCAATCTCAAGCTAAGGTGTAAAGGTGTGTGTAATGGTGCAAAAGTGAGGTAAATACACTTTCAAGCCTAAAATCACACACACAAGAGGAGAGAGATGGAGATCTATGTATCTATAGATATATGACAGAGAAATATATGTATAAGCTCTGGTTTTTGCCTCCAAAATGCTAACCCTTAGCCAAGAGGAGGAGCTCTCCTCTTATAGGCATTGTAAGCTTGTCAACAAAAGCTTGGAAGGAGTGTATCCCCTCCATACACGTGTATGGAGGGGAGCAAAAGCTACAAAGCTGTCTAAAAATATCCCAGAAAGCAAGTGCACAGTAGTCGGCAGGGCAAAATGGTCATTTCGCCAAAAGAGTGCCGACCGACACAATATAGTGCCGATGGAAAAACCAGCCAGCCGGTGGTATGTGGGGGTGTCTCACAAGGCACTCCCTGCCCCTCCAAGGCAAAACACAAGTGTTTGGTGCAAAACCAAACACAAAACGGTCGAGTTCGGAAGTCCTGAGGCAAGGCGCGCGAGCCGAGAACTCCGGGAACTCCAAACGGACGCAAACATGGATGATCACCGAGTGTTCGAGCGGTGACGTCCAAGTCTTGAGGACGGTCAAAAATGGGGTGTCTACAGTTGCCCCTCTTTGACAGAACTCGAAAGTCATAACAATGACGGAGTGAATGTCAAAGCCCAGAGACGACCCATTTTTGACAAGGCCGAAGACTTGGACAGACAACAAAACAACGATAAGAAATGGTTGTGCCCGCAGGCTGCCTACGTATCCCTTTACAAGGAATCAAACCAGCGTAGTTCAGGGGCAGGATGCAAATGATATGCAGGAAGACTTTTGAAAACTGGACTTATACGCTACCGAAGCCGGTTTTGACAAGTAAAGTGCACAAAATAGTGCGAGTGCGAGTGAGAAGTAATGCGAAATGCAATGAGATGCGCAAAATAGCGCGATGAAATGTAATGCACATGACAGTGCGATGGAGGTGCGCAAGATAGCGTGATGCAGAGTGAATGCACAAACAGTGCTGAACAGATGCACAAAATAGTGCGATGCTAAAGGTGTAAAGTAGTATGAGCATGGTGAATGCACAAAACAGTGCGATACAGATAAGGTGCGCAAGATAGCGCGATGCGCAAAATAACGCGAACAATGAATGCATGCAAAATGCAACCAGGTAAAGTGCGCAAGATAGCGCGAATGATACAATGCACAAAATAGTGCGATGCGCTAAACAGCGCGATGCGTTAGACAACGCGAGTGCACGAGACAGTGCGAATGCACAAGACAGTGCGATGCAATATACTAACAAGTGCAGGTGAAGTGCGCAAGATAGCGCGAATGATATAATGCACAAAATAGTGCGATACGCTAAACAGCGCGATGCGCTAAACAGCGCGATGCGTTAGACAACGCGAGTGCACAAGACAGTGCGATGCGCTAAATAGCGCGATGCGTTAAACAACGCGAGTGCACAAGATAGTGCGATTGCACGAGATAGTGCGATGCGCTAAATAGCGCGATGCGTTAGACAACGCGAGTGCACAAGATAGTGCGAATGCACAAGAAAGTGTGATGTGGCTAAGATGCACAAAACAGTGCGATACGCTAAACAGCGCGAGTGTAAGCTGCACAAAACAATACGATGCGCAAGAAAGCGCGAGTGATTTAGGAATGCGAAAATGCACAAGACAGTGCGATGCGCAAAATAGTGCGAACGAAATGTAATGTAATGCACAAAACAGTGCGATACGCTAAACAGCGCGAGTGATTTTGAAATGCACTAAACAGTGCGATACGCTAAACAGCGCGAGTGATTTTGAAATGCACTAAACAGTGCGATACACTAAACAGCGCGAGTGAGATACAACCACAAGATGCACATGACAGTGCAAGTGAGATACAAAGTGTAAGTGCACAAGATAGTGCGAGTGAGATAAAATGCACAAGAAAGTGCGATAAAATGCAACTTCTATGCAAGTATGGGGGCATTTTCCATGCAATATTGAAAGCAAGCATATTTTATGCATGAATCATAACGATGCGCGGCACACATGCAACAACAGTGTATATGAAAGTTCATATTCTATGCAATAGAGGAGCATCAAATGTGTACTCTGGTGTTTCCGATTTACCTCTCAGAGGGTTTTGCAACACACTCAGTTCGAAAAGGGTACACCCTGTTCATATCGGCAAGAGATAACATCTGCTGCTGCTTTAATTTGCCGTTCTGGCTTGAAGTAGGCTTACACTTGAGGTGGAGGCGCACTCATACTTCGGTAACATTGACAAGGCTTGACGGGGTACATCCGGAGCACAATCACAGAATTTGCTGAAGGTGAAACACACTCAGATGCTTCAATTTTCCCTCTTTTCTTTTGCTTTGCAATCTGGAACCTTTATAGCTTCAGATAGATCCTGATTTTACTATTCTCACATGACCTGGGTTAAACCCTGCAATTTTTTGAAAGAACAAATTCCTCTTTTGCACAAATGTGGAGAATGGCACAGCACTCTGAGCACAAAATGAACGATTTTTGAAATTAAGAAATGAGTTTTCGATCGGGTATTGAGCCTACAACTAAACACAGCGAAAAAAGACTCAACAACGAAAAACAAGAGGTAAACAACCTAAACACATCGAGACACACTCGGAAAGACTCAAAGTAAGAATCGAGACAAACAAAACAAAAGACACGACACACAGACGTGCACAGGGAGCCTGTTTATTCGGGTATTGTTTCCCACCCTTTCTTATTTGTGATTCTCACATCACTCTGGCACTCAATCTCTATTTTTCTGAAAAAGCCCTTTTTCTCACTTTTTCTCTCAGCGCACATCTCTCTATTCTTCAATCTCTCATTTTTCATCCCTCCCCTGGGTGGTTGATGGATAGACAGGAAGTTGCGGGTTCTTGCCCCTGGCATTCTGCTAGATTCTTTTCTTGTTCACAACAGTGAGTTTCTCCCACAGAGGGGTTGAGTTGCAACTGGGTGTGTAGCAAATCTGCAGCTAACATCGGTTGATGATGCCCTGCTGGGGAGTTTGGACGTGGTTAGATCTGTCCAGATGAGGAAGTGGAACATCTTGATCCATTCCAATTCGTGCTTCGCACTTGACTTGATACCTCGCTGCTTGGAGGGTGAGAGAGCTTTCAGCCCTTTGTTGTGACTTCAATTGTGCCCTTTTCCGGCAAGTAGAGTGCCCTTCTTGGCAAGTATGTTGAAAATGGGGAAAGACAGGAAGCCTGACTCAACTGTGCCCCTAGTTCATCATTTCGACCATTTTTTGTTTTAAAACAATTTTGACCAACATGAAAGTTAGATTAACATGCTTGTTCGATTTTTGATTTGAAATCATGCAAGTCAGGTGTAAGCACTGAAAATTTTCCTTTTTTGGGTCCAAGAAAATGGTCCAGTTTTGGAAAAATGGAATGATTTTTGAGAGAATAGTCAACTCAGTAAAAATTCTCAAAAACTGTTTTTGCAAACGGCCATTGCTCAACGAGAATGAAACCTACTCCTGAGATGCACAACCTCGGACCCATAGCAATGGAAAATTGCCCCTTGTCTGAAGGACACTGAATGGCAACGGAAAGTTGCCCCTTGTTTGAAATGACACCGCGGCGTTTTGAATGGCAATGGAAAGTTGCCCCTTGTTGGATAGCATCGCAGCGTACTTGTAGTCAGTCCTCGGAGCGATTGAACACAACCCGACTCTCGGATACAGAGAAGACAAAGATGGCCAGAACCATTGCATGGACACAGTCGAATTTGAAGTGTTTATGGCTGGACTTCAGAATGAAGTTGCCTACGTATCCCAAACATGGGAA
>JAPPVO010004819.1:0-31099 GCA_030407325.1 Camellia japonica
ATTTTCACGCTCGAGCGAGACTTCCCTCGCTCGAGCGGACAACGAAAATTCTGAAATTTCCAAAATTGAAATTGAAGTTCATATTTGATATTCAAAGCCTCAAAACATGTACCTTGGCATACAACCATGGAGAACCATTTATTCAAAATCATGCCCCAACTGCCAAATTTAGTTTGAAATCATTTTCTCCATAAATTGAACATGGCTCCAAACTCTCATTTTCTTTTTAGTTACATAAAATTGATTTCAAGCTCTTTCTACTTTCCTTTCAAGCATGAAATTAAAGTCATAAATTCCTTAGAAAATTATTCATATGCATGAAGTTGACATCAAAATTACTAGTTCTATATTCTTATAAATTTTCCAACTAGTTTCCATAATCTTAAATTCAACTTAATTTGTAAACAAAGTATGTTTAATTCAAATAAAATCTTAAATTACATTACATGCATGGATTAAAAATCTAATTATAAAATCAAAGCTTTATCTAGCATTAGGATTAATTCTAATTTTCCATAAACTTGATGTTTGTAAAACATTTCATTTTTCTCTTCAAAATATGAGATTGAATTAATCCAAATCCTTCAAAATCCATGATGTATGCAAATCAATTTCTTAGAAATTCAACTTAACTCAATTTCTAACCAAAAACTTAATTTATAATCATAGATGTTCTAAAATGTGCTTAAATTGAACAAACCTTTTAAATTAAATCACATGCATGGATTAAACAAATGCCTAGTTTTCAAAATAAAATCAAAACTTTAGGATTAGTTCCCAAATTTCCATAGACTTGATTTTAGTGCCAAATCATCATTTTCTTACCAATTTCCTTCTAATCCCATAAAATTGATTCCTAACTATTTTCTATCTCCTTAAATTATGAAATTGAAATTATAAAACTCCTAGAAAAATATTTGAATGGGTGAAAACATAATCAAAGTCAAACCATCTACATCAAAATCCCTTTTATTCAAAATTAAGTTCAAATGTTCATGAATTAATTCTTTGATTTCTCTAAATTACATGCATGCAACCATAAGATTCAAATTCATATAAAAATAATTAATTTCTAAATTAATTTCCATAATCACTCACCTAACCCAAATTTAATCTCATAAATCTTTTTACACATCAATTAATTCTAACCTTTGAAATCCTAGCATGCATGCAATGATGGATCTCAAATTTATGAAGGATAATAAAAATCAAACCCAAACTAATTAATTTCTAAATTAATTCCCATGATCATGTATTTAATTTAATTTCTTGCTCCAAACCCAATTTCTTACAAACCCATGGAATTAGTTCCATAACTTTCTTAATTTTAGCTTTTAACTAATTTACCCACAAAATAAAGACAAGTATTTACCTAAAATTGTTGAATTCTTGAGCCTTCTCCTTTATCTTCATTTAGATCCCAAAAACCCATTTCTCCAAAGATGTTCCAGCACAAGAGTTGAACTTCCCTCTCACTCTCTCGGTTCTCTCTCCTTTTCTCTAACTCTCTGCTTTCCAACCCAGAACTCACCTATTAATGCATATACATCTCTCATTAGTTGCCTTCCCCAATATATTAATATATTTACATATCATGAGTTGCCTTCCTTCCTACACGTACCCACACACACACAATCAGATTGCTCAGTACACCCACCTAATTTTCTTAGTGCGCCCACACCACAATTCTAGTTTAGTCCATAAATCAATTTTTGTCTAGAATTAATTTAATTAGGCACCACTTAATCTTAATGAATTTTGATTAGCATAAAATTAGTTAATTGTAACTAATCTCAAATCCCATATAATTTAATTAGTCTAATTGACTTCCATTAGAGCCCAATTAACTATATTTAAATTTATCAATCCGAATCAGATTTTTAGTCAGACTCCCAAAAGGCTCCAAATATTAAATTAAATTTATTATCAATATCGGTTTTGATTTCCCAAATCATTTAGGCCTTCAATTCCTGATCAGACTCAAATTTTCATCAATAAATCACATATTCAAATTGGATACATCGTAATTAAATTTAATTTATAATAACCACAATCCTCAATCCTCATGACTTAATCAACTCCAATTGGGACCTAATTAATCGAATCTCAATCTTACTAAACTGAATCGAATATTTAATTAAACTCCCAAATGGGTCCGTAATTAAGATTAAATTGATTCCACTTCCTAACTTCACTTACTTAAGCCATTTGGACCCTGAATTTCTAATTCCAAAATAAACTTTCAATAGAATCATATACGAGTCGGATCCCACAAGTCTCATAAATCCCAAATTAAATTATAATACTCGACAATTAAATTTCAAATCCTCTTAATTAATCAAGTGCTAATCATTACACATGATGGGGTTGTTACACATTGCCACCTCATTCCGTTGTGATCTTGCCACATTCATCATCTCACTCCGACCACCCCATCGATCTCATCCTCCGAGCTGTTTGTCATGGCTGTGCCTCCCTGCTTTCCAGTTGTTTGAGTTGGAACAATCAGCATGGTGCACATATACGCCACATTAACCACTTTAGATACCATGACTTGCTCTCACAAACTCTGATAGGAAAAATTCTATCCTTACAACAAACCTGAATAACTGTATTGATGGAATCCATATATTTGTAGCCCTTTAACTCTCCACACCTAAAGGAAATTTGCCGAGATGTTTCTTCGTCAAGCTTGATACCTCCCCCCAAAGTTTTCCAATCTTTGTGAACTTATCAGCACTCCAGAGGTTAAACGGCACACCATAACAACAAAGCCATACTCTCCTTTCTTGCTCTACGTGGGCACCCTCACTCCATCCTAAGACAGATTCACACCATTCCTGCAAGCATTCTTTGAGTAAAACTTGATTCTCCTTTAAGTGTTCCGATGAGCTAAATGAAACTACAGCCATCATTCCCCCCCCTTTCCGGACAAGGACACCTTCTGTTCCTTTTTCAAGAACTGCTTTCTGAAAAATGGAAAAAGTGTGATAACTCTTTAACTTCACAAAGAGGCTGTCAAACAGCCACTCATTCCCCCACTTCATGAGCGACAATTGTGTGTTCTTTATACACTTTGCATGAGTTATTGTTCACAACTCAAACATAGGACTTAAATCCTGTACTCCTTAGCCCTTGTCTTATCCATTTGCTCTTTTAGGCTTTCTACGGTATTTCTTTCCCTTCCTCCATTGGTGACTACTTGGATTGTACCGCTGAGTTTTTCCCTTGGATCTTTCCCAAACTCTGCTTCCTTGACCTTCAACGCCTTGTCATCACACCACAAACCATTTCCTTTTTGGATCGCCATAGATGCTGCAACATGACAATCGTATCTGACGAAGCCAATCTTGTCTTTGTAACTTTTCTTATCTTGTTTGGAATGAACATATCACTTACAACCCCAAACTTTCCAAACAGAGAGTAGTAAAGACCCTTTGGAGTCATGGACCATAGAATGTTATCAACGAAAACTATGTAAATAGCATATCTTTCTGTCAATCTCTTCACACCTCCGTACCTGCTTCCTTCTCCCATGCCACCACTGGTTGCCATCCTCCTACTTCCTTCACACCACCGGTTGCCATCTCACAGTACGATTTCTTTAGTTTGATTATTACTTAATTATAGATTATAACTTAACAGATTATAGATTATGATTTTAATCAAAGGCTGTTAATCTGTTTGGTGTAACTGTTAGATTATAAATTTAAGTTGCTGAGTAGTGTTTGTTAGATAAATTGTGAAGTAGATTTTTCAATTAACTTTTATTTTTTATTATTCACTACTTGTCTACATTTTTCATAAATAATAATAATAATAATAATCTATAATCCATTTGAGTCTTTTTCTATTTTTTAAAAAATAAAAAATAAAAAAAATCTAAGAGTATAATCGTAAATTAACATGTCCACTGCAAAAGCTGATAATCAGAAGTAAGGGGTGAGCAGCTTCTCAGAATCAGTTTTTTTGAGTTAAAATAATTTGTTAGAATCAAAAGTTGTTTAAAATAAGTTTAACCAAACTGTCCAAAATAATTTTCCAAAGTTTAAAATTATAAGTTGGCTCAAAAAAATCAACAACAAATACCCCTTAATTTAGAGCTCCCAATTTTTGTCATTATTCAATATTCCCAATAGAATGTCTTTATTTTCTAATCATCATTTAGGGTTCGTTTGATATTGGCTTTTTTAGCCAATTTTTTTATGTTGAGACTTTTTTAGCTTGACTTTTTTAGTCTCGTTTGGTTTTGTTTTGGATTTTTTGATTTTTGTGAGAGAAAAAAAGCGTAATGATTATGGGTAAAATGTAGTATTTTATCTTATTGACTTATATAGCCTATTTTGTCTTTTTATGATTGTTTAGCTCCAAAATGTTAGCCAAACCATGGCTTAATATATTCTTTCATATTTTTCAATCACCTAACACAATACTTCACCTATCCACTTTCTCCACTAATCATAAAACTATGGAATACTACGTGTCCATATTATGAGATTACTGAATAATTACCCGCTGCTGCACAGTCACTGATTTCGGAATTATTTTTATTTTTTAAATTGTTCACTTTTTAAATAAGTTCATTGTTAGATTGAGAGAATATAATTGTAAAAACTAAATTGATTAGATATCGATAATCGATTTATCAATTATATTTGTATTCAGTTTTATTTTTTAAATCACATTTACTATTACTTGGTAAATACAAATAAAATTCAATAATAAGAATATGAGATCGATCAATTTAAATTTTTATAAATATATTCTACAATTAAAATATCAAAATAAACTTCAAAACAAACCCCATAAACAGCACAACAACTCGGACAACTGCCACCCCAATTCCTTTATTCGGTGGGCATAAGAACTTCGACCACTATTCCTATCACAGCTGCTATTTCTTGGCCTAAATTGTAGAAATTATTCAAAAATTCCAGAGTTATTGGCGTGGGGTTGATTCTTTCATACTTTCAAGCATGCTTAAGAAGCTCAAATGAGGCCGCCTTTACACCTATTCCACATTATCGTATTGAAAAAAAAAGTTAGCATATATAATTTCGAAGAGGCATCTTAAAAAATTGACATATTTATTTGGGACAATTATAATATTGTTTAAAAAAGATAAATTATAAATACATCTCTTTAGATTTATTTAAAACAAATTATCTCTTGTGATTTTAAAAATTACATTCTACTCTTGAAATTTCTAATTTTATAACAAAGTGGACCATTTTATCAGTAAATCATCAAGTCAATTAACAGTTTTTAATGATATCATAAATATATTTCAATTAATAGTTCATGTAATTTTATATTATTATAGGATTGCAATTAGAAATTTTATTTTTCTAGTTAATTCCGTTAAATAAAAAATTCTTACAAGCGGTATTTGTAATTTTCTAAATTATAGGAGACAATCCATATTTTAAGTATACCTCAGGGAATGTATTTGTAATTTAATCTTTAGTTCATTAAAATTTTAGGGCAATTTTAATAATGTATTTACAAATAAATATTTATATTTTGGGTAAATTACACTTTGTCCCTTTTATGTTTGACCACTTTTCTACTTTGGTCCTTAAATTTTATTTTTTCTCACTTTGGCCCTTTATATTTCAAGTTTTTCTCAGTTTACTCTTAAAACTAATTTCTCTTCAAAATTAGACAAAAAAGTCCATAATAACTGTCACATAACAAAAACATACATATTATTATAATAGATTTAAGTTTATGTTAGAGATGTGAGTTGCATATAATAAAATATTTTTATGTCATGTAATTGTTAATGTGTCATTTTCTGTTTAACTTTAAGAGTAAATAGAGAAAAATTTGAAACATGAAGAGCTAAAGTGAGAAAAAAAACAAATTTTAAGGGCCAAAATAGAAAAGTGACCAAATATAAAGGGGGCAAAGTGTAGCTTACCTTATATTTTTGAAAAAACATAATTCTAGATACCAAATTTAAAATTTATTTAATTTTCATTTTAAATGTTCTAGAGGGCTACAATTAAAAATAATAATAATTGAATCATTGTTATATAAAGAAAGATTTAATAATAACACATTAATTTAAGTTTCCAAATTTAAGATTTTGACTTAATTTCCAAACATATATTTTGGGAAGTTAATTATTAAAAATGAAGAAAAACTAATACCTATTGAATTTCAAAAAAAAATAGTATTGCGACATGTGTATTTTTAATTTTTTTATTTAAATTTGAAAATATGAAAAAATTGGATCTAGAGTTTGTAACTTAAAGGCAACAACACAATGTTTTGCAATTATAGATGGTATAGATATAGATAGATACTCCAAGGCTGTATTTAGTTTATAAATTTGGAGACGCATTTGAAAAAGGAAAGGGAGAGAAGGAAATATGTGTGAAATGTAGTAACTATTGTTATATCAATTCACATTTCACTTTCTTTTCATTTTAGCACTATTGTTTTCTTAAACTACCCAACTGATTAAGAAGTTTTTCTGATAGTATACCTCTCGGATACTTTCAATGCTTAACTACTAATTTACAATTTCTTAACTATAACAACTAACAATATAAACGTAACGTATATGTAGCGTCTATGAGTTTTATTTGGAGAATAAATTGCAGAGAGTTTTATTCTAGCAAAATTGACCGCCATCATTTATTCAAAATGAAAAAGTGAATACACTGTTGGAAATTTGAATGACAAGAAGAAATAAGAAACCAGTAGCAACAAAACAGAAAAATAAGTGCAGAACTTCTAAGACTTGCAATCTGTGAGATATCCCTATCCAACAGCACAAGTCAGTCCAAAAAGAAAAGCCAAATTCAGGAGCCACAACGCAAAAAATTAAGCCATTTTTAATGTATTCCCTATATCAATCACAAACCGATATCTAACATCAGCTTTCACGAGGCGCTCCATTGCAGTATTCACGTAGTCCATCGGTATCACCTCAATGTCTGCCGTTATGTTGTGTTTTGCTGCAAAATCTATCATCTCTTGTGTCTCTTTTATGCCTCCAATGCAACTTCCAGCCACAATTTTCCTCCCTGCCATTCAAACATTGTGTATTAAGCGTTTGGAGACTTTCGTACATATAATTTCTAATTCACAAAGCCAAGGAGCCTTTCATTTATTTTGCTCAAGAACAGTTAGGTAGCTAATTCAACCCCAAAAAATACGAGCACTCACACGGGTGTATGTAAGCGTTGGGAGTATTTTTCTATGGTTGAACCGTATGAACGTTTTCGTGTATTTTTTCTATGTTTAGAATTTGTGTACACAGAAGTGTTGTGTGCTTTTACATACATTCCTCAAAACAAATTAGTTATGTTAAATGCTTACCCATGATCAGAGGAAAAACTGGAAGCTCAAGTGGCTTCTCTGGTGCACCAACCAAGATGAGCTTTCCATGAGATTTCAACAAACCAATCAATGGTAGAAGAGGGTGAGGTGCAGAAACCGTATCAATGATACCATCCATTGTGCCCATAACAAGCTATTAATTCGACACATCAAAACAAGAAGAATAAAGGTTATCAATCAAGAATTCTCATGAACTTTTGATCATAACAAGACTCAAAGCTAATAAGGAAAAAAATGGTTACCTGCATTTGAGTTGGGTCACGGCTATCCAAAAAAGAATCAGCACCAAGCCGTTCAATAGCTTCTTTCTTCTTGCCGGAAGAGGTACTAATCACAGTCACTTTAACACCAAAAGCTTTGGCAAATTTTACAGCTGCATGACCAGCCCCCACCAAGACCAACCACACCCACATGCATACCAGGCTGGTCAAGCCCAAAGTGTTTTAGAGGGCTATAAGTAGTGATCCCAGCACAAAGAAGAGGTGCACAACCATCAAGAGGAAGACTGTCAGGGATGCGAATCACGAAGTGCTCATCAGCCACCATAATATTAGAGTAACCTCCATAGTTTGGGGTTCCATCATAGTAGATGGAATTGTAGGTGAATAACATTTTAGGACAATAGTTTTCTAGATCATTAGCACAATTGTCACAAGAGTGACAAGATCCAACCGAACATCCCACCCCAACTTTGTCTCCAAGTTTGAATTTCTGCACCTTGCTACCTACCTCTGTTACCACACCCCACTATCTCGTGCCTGCATTTGTCAATTCAAATGAAACATGTCATATCGTACTAACTAAGGAGTTGGCAATTTATATCCATTCATATGTTAGATTTTATTAATTAAGTGATTGGAATTTCATCATCTAACCACCAATTTCTATTAAGGATGTGATTTAGATGCAAAACAATTTAGTAATGATATATATAAGTTATAAATAGAATTATATATTTAAATGATATAATTTCATTTTGAATTGTTATTTAAAAGAGAATGCCCACTAAATGACATTTAATTATAAAAATGTCACTGCCACATAATCAAAAGAAATACATAAATAAATAAATAAGTGCAATAAACAAGCCTAATCATTATAAAAAACACAAAGAACAAGGGAAAAAAAAAGAGTATATAGTGTGTTTGGTTTTAGTTTTCTAAAAATTGAATTTTTTATTTTTTGTGTTTTTTTGTTTTTAGTGAATATTTTTTAAAATTTTAAGAATTTTTTTTACTTTTTTAGACATGTATCTAAATAGTAAAATATTTGTGAAAAAATATTTTAAAAATTTAATAAATACACAAAAATACGAAAAATGAACTGAATTTTCATTTTTTGTGTATTTTTTTTTGTATTTTTTGGTATTTAGTATATTTTTTAAAGATTTTTTTCACAAATATTATACTTTTAAAGGGTTTTTATTTTAGGTGTATTTAAAAATTAAAAAAAATGTTTTAAAATATTAAAAAAATTCATCAAAAACATTAAAATACGAGAAAAAAAAAAAAGTAGAATTTTCTGAAAATTGGAACCAATTTTAATTTTAAGAAATAAGAAATGCATAATAGACTCAATGGACTTAGATACAAAGTAACATGTTTCAAAATTATAAATTAAAAATGAAGATTGCATTGTCAAGATATTTATACAAGTAAAATATATGTATGCATGCACGAATGCTAATAAAAAACAATAAATTTTTTTAGGTACAACGAATATACAAATTTATGAAGGCATCTCAATATAAATCAAATTTTATAGCTTCTTGTTTTGGGTTGAAATTGTGTAGCTTCTGGTTTTAGACTAAAAAACAAAGCAATGCAATGACATAACCCAACCAACCCAACTGATAATGGTCCGATTGGTTTGGTTTGGTTATTGTATTTTTTAAAAATGTTTAGAGAAAGAGAATGAAAGATGCATGAAGTGTACCCAGGGAGAGAAGGATAGTTGGTGTTGCCCCATTCGTTCTTGATTGTGTGAAGGTCAGAATGACAAACCCCACAATACAATACTTTGAATGTCACGTCTTTTTCTCCGGTTGCCCTATACCACACGAAAACCCAATTAATAAAATAACATACTGCCGATTAAACACAACCATATATTATACATTAATCGAATGAAAAGAAAAAAAAAAAGAAAAAGAAAAAAGTAATATACCTTCTGGAGAATTTGAAAGGAGAGAGGACACCAGATGTGTCTCTGGCTGCCCATCCCAAGGCCTCCACTGGGTGTTGTTGCTCAGCAGGTAATTTTGCCATGACAAAGGGAAAGAGAACAGAATGTTAAGAAATCTAGAGAGAGAACAAAAAGAGGGATATGCTATTGGCTAGTAGTGCAAAGCAGTGACATGTGTTGGGTCTGTCTGTCGTTTGGGTTCCGTGAATATATATAGTAGTTGAGGACTGGAAGGACCTGACGTAGTCAATAAAATCAGCGAGACATTACGTAGTCGGTGAGATTAGCCATTGGTTAAGACATTTGATAGACAAAGTAATAAGTACTAGTAGACAAAATAAATTTAAATTATTTTATAACTGAATATGTGAACTAACTTGCACACAAACCAACAAAAGTAATACGTGCAATAAACAAAGTAATAAGTACTAGTAGACAGAATAAATTTAAATTATTTTATTTAATTAGCTTTTCAAAATTGGTTGATGAATCAAGTCACCCCATTTATTTATAATAATATGGCGCCGCCCATACTTAAAAGTAGTTGTAAAAAAATTATGAATAATATTAGAGGTTGTAAAAATTTTATTAAATTTTTTACTAAATATTTTACATGAGTATGGGACTCACATAGAATTCATATGGTATGTGTCTCACACACATGTGAGACATTTGATAGAAAATTTGGTAAAATTTTTAAAATCTCTAACATTTTTCAAAAATTATTTTGCCATAAACTTTCAAAATAAATACAATTATAAGAGCATTTCTAATGCTAAAACAGATAATCAAAACTAAACTTTAGCAATTTTATATTGGAAAAATGCTAAATTTTAGTAATATTACACCAATAATATACTAGTTATTTATTCTAATATTTTAAAAAATCAAATCAAAATGTCATTTTTAAAAGAAAGGAATAAAAGAGTAGCTTTAGCTAAAATTTGACATTTTATCAAAATTTTGTGTGAAATTTTGTAGAAAGTTTAGTAATAGGCAACCATTTGGCATGTAGTTAAGAGGTTACGTTTTGTATGAAATTACTATTAACTAGTAATCGCAACCACTAGAGCAACTGCATTGGAATTGCTCGAGTATCACCAATGCTAGTTCGAAATTTGACATGCCATTATTTTGGCTATGTTATAATAAATAAAAAAAATGTTAATTTTTGATAAATTGCTTCAGTCATTTTTTTGACATCACTATCATCTCATCTTTAAAATTACTGTTGAATTTTTATAATGATGGGTCCAATCTAGAATGGTAAAATCACCATCATCTCCTCGTCTAGTCATAGGTTACAATTTCTTTACACTAACTGAAAAATCTAAAAATTCTAGATATTGATTTGTGATTATGTACCAATTTTAAGCAGAATATAACAATTTCAATCAAATAATAAAAGACAAATCGACACAATAATTTTACGTGGAAAAACCACAATTGGACACCTCCAACTGTGATTAAAAAACCACGGGCAACAGCCACAAAACAATCCACTAAAATGATTTAAAGGAATTATACAAGTATACTCTCAATTACCTAGCGAATCCACGCCTAATTGAACCAACCTCTATGTGCCTCTTCCAACCCGTCTTCACCTCGGAATTGTCTTTACGATGAGCCACTTCAAAATCCACCAAAGCTTCAGGCTCGAATTCTTCAGAATCCACCGAAGAAAACTCTCTCTCCTCTTGTATATAACAAACAAAACCTTTGATGTACTCTCTTTAAACCATGAGTTGAATACTCAATAAAATATCAAAGAAAACTAACAAAATATCTCCAGATATAAACCTTAAGAACCAAAAAGAAGATCTGGAGGAATTAAATAGTTTTGAGAGAAAACTAACTATTTATAGAAAATCCAAAAGTAATCATAGTTTTGGAAGAAAATCAACTTCTTATAGAAATCCTTGTCAAACGGGATTGCCAATAAAAAAACCTAACAATCTCCCCCTTTGGCAATGTCGTGACAAAACACATCTAACAAATAAAATCCTAGTCACCCCAACCCATTACAACCAACAAACACAAACGTCTTTCTCAAGATAAAGATCTGCAAAACAACTATAAATGCCACAATCTCCAAAACAACTATTAGTCCCACAAAAGTATATGAAAAAAAAACAAAATAACGCTAGATTATCTTAAAGCATGAGATGGAAAACATGAATAGATGCGACTTGGAGATTTTAAGAACATGTAGCATGAAAACCTGAAAACTAAGACACATGAACCCGACACATGGCATGACTACATGAAATCCTAAGACACATGCACCGGACAAAGGAGGCGCAAACAACTATAGCAAGATCATAAACCACACAAGTAATGATAGGATGAAGAAATTATCAGGAGCATGCAAGAAGGAAACAATAAAGAAGCAATGCAAAGCAACATGCAAAACAACTAAAGCCAATCTCACTTACCAAACAAATCAAAGTGATTATGCGAACAAACTCTTGTAAAGATAAACCAAACTCCCTCTCACTAAAAGTACCCACAAGCACTGAAAACAGTGAACATGAAGAAAACGACAAAAATAATATGGTGGAGCAAGCAAGGAATTTTCAGATTTGTACCTTAAAACACACAAGATTATCCAAGAAACACAATTACTTGAAAACACAATGTGCACAGTCTATAGAAGATTCCTCATGAAAGAAAGTGATGCATTATGTGAAAAGCATAGATCCCATGATAAAAGTGTGTGTGTGACTCTTAGAATTCGACAAATACTAGATTCAAATCTTAGTAGTGATATGAAAGCTGGACCTCCGACAAGAGAATCTAAGCACAAAAAAGGAAAGTCAAACCACTAGGAATCAAGGGGTATTTGGTGAGTAAAGGCGGAGGCTCCCCCTCAATCAATGAATCTTTTACTTTTTTCTTTTTTTTTCACATTTTTTTTTTACTCTTTTCTTTCTTTTGCACATTTTTTTTTTCTTTTCTTTCTTGTGCACATTTTTTTTCTTCTTTCTTTTGCACACTCATCAGCGGCTGACACGCTCAAGAGTATGGAAATCGAACCAGAGAAGCATGGATATAATAAGGATGGCCTGGTTGGTGACTCTGAGGTAGCCTTTTCCTCATGCTTGGACTACAAAGAATAAAGGAGAAAGCCGTGGAGATGCAAAAAGATGGAAGATGGTTAAGAGACTCAACATCACCCATGATATGCTAGTATAGGTCAATTCCTTAAGAAAAGCAAAAGATACAATACCAGAAGTCCATAGAGAAAAATAATCATTAAGATGGAAGACTCCAAAATTTGCTAATTCAAGAGTGTGTACAGAATGAGACATACTAATCAAAAAACACACACTCTAAAATGAGTAATGACCACAGAAAGTACACACATGGTAACATGTAATGGATATTCTCATCAATTCCAATATGCACCAAGGACCACTCAAAAATTTCAAGCTTGCAAAACCATACTAAGAAAATCTTTTTGGATTTAAAAATTTTTTTTTTTAACCAAAGCAAGACAAAAAACGAACATGCACACATTTTTTTTTTTAAAAAAAAAACAAGTCAGAAAACGAACAAACACACATAAACCCAAAAACTAAAACAAATAAACAGATTAACACAAGTCAAGTTTTCTCACCCAAACTACTTTAGTATAAACAAAGTTGTGAGCATTGCGGTTTTTGGGTGGTGTCTTGACGTTGTGGTTCCCTTCCCTTTCAATGAGAACCCGTCTTGACATGGTTTCCAACTTCCTATTCATAGGTCTAGGCAAATACACTCTCCCATGCAACTTATAACAATAAGGGCGAATATGACCCTGCATACCACAATGATGACAAATAAAAACAGGATGTACAGGGTGTACCTTTTTTTCTTTTACCTTACCAACTCTAGGAAGTTTGAGAAGTCCATCCTCATGTTGAATTTTTTGTTCTCCTTTTCCTTGAGTTCTTGTATCATGAGATGTAGATGCATTCTGTTTTTGCTCTATCTTACCACCAAAGGCAAAGCCAATGCCACTCTTGTCAGAACAAATTTGTTGAGACCCAATGATATTGTCTAAAGTCTTTGATCCTTTGTTCCAAAGACCAATGGTAGCCATAGCACACTTGAGCTCTTTCTCTTTCTTGATCAATAGTTCTTCCAAAGCAACTTGTGACATCTCGAGAGATTCAATCTTTTCTTTATCCATGGCATGGGTTTCCAGTAGCTCATTCCTCTCTGTCTCACAAGTCAATAGTTTTGCACAAAGAGCTTGTTGATCATCAGCTATCTTGATGGCATCAATCCTGGCTTCGGAAATCTCCTTCTTAAGTTTGACATTCTCACTTTCACATGCTTTGAGTTTCTTTGTGAGTATGTCATTCAATTTGAATAAGTTAAGAGACTTCTTATACAATTTTTCATAAGCTTGCTTAAGCTCTTCATCCTCACGAATTGAATCCATTATCACAAATCAAACAAGATCTCGTTCTAAAAGAATTTTTTTTAAAAAAAATAGAACGACCCGCTCTGATACCAATTGAAAAATCTAAAAACCCTAGATGTTGATTTGTGATTATGTACCAATTTTAAGCAGAATATAACAATCCCAATCAAATAATAAAAGATAAATCGACACAACGATTTTACGTGGAAAAATCACAATTGGACACCTCCAACTGTGATTAAAAAACCACGGGCAACAGCCACAAAACAATCCACTAAGAAGATTTAAAGGAATTACATAGGTATACTCTCAATTACCTAGCGAATCCACGCCTAATTGAACCAACCTCTATGTGCCTCTTCCAAACCCGTCTTCACCTCGGAATTGTCTTTACGATGAGCCACTCCAGAATCCACCGAAGCTTTAGGCTCGAATTCTTCAGAATCCACCGAAGAACAACTCTCTCTCTCTTGTATATAACAAACAAAACCTTTGATGTACTCTCTTTAAACCATGAGTTGAATACTCAATAAAATATCAAAGAAAACTAACAAAATATCCCCAGATATAAACCTTAAGAACCAAAAAGAAGATCTGGAGGAATTAAATAGTTTTGGGAGAAAACTAACTATTTATAAAAAATCCAAAAGTAATCCTAGTTTTGGAAGAAAATCAACTTCTTATAGAAATCCTTGTCAAATGGAATTGCCAATAAAAAAACCTAACACTAACTATCATGCACATGATATCCTATATCACTTTATAAAATACATATGTTCATTGATAGAAATGTTAAATTTAACAATTTAGCAAAACTTGTGTCAAGACTTAAAAAATAAAAGAATAAAAAAAACTTTTGGCTAACAAAACCAAAAAAAAAAATCACTAAATTGTTTGTTATCAGTTAAAAATACTAAATATTATATTAATTTCAATTACAAAAAAAAAAAAACACTTGTTTAGCAACTATAGAAATACATTAACTTTTGGGTAAATTAAAGTGACTTTCTTGAGATTTAAAGAAAATATAATAACTTTCACAATTTTGACATAATTATATTGAATTTTTTTTTTAAAAATTTTAATTCACATAATATTTGGACCTCAAGAGAGATCAGTATAATTTTTATCTTAACCTTTTTTATCTCTTAAGAAATTGTTTGAGATTTTTTTTTTTTTTATGACTTTGACTTTTTAATAACTCATACAATAGCTCCACAAGAGCTACTAAAAGACCACCCTAAACTACACCAAATAAAAAAAATGTTTAAGACTTTTAAAAAAGGTCAAACGATTTGGCCCACAATTATATAGTATAATATGTGTTAACTCTTATTTTGTCACACACTCAAATATATAAGATCCAATTCTTTTATCCTATCATTATAAATAAATTTAAAGATGTAAATTATGAGTGTAAATCATTTCTACACCAAATAACTACACAAAATAAGATACAAGGAGATCCCCACTATAGTGCAATGATGGATTGGGGGGCGGCCGCACCTCAAAAAATTTGAAAAATATCATATATTATATTAAATTTTTTAAAATAACTTAAAATTATAGGAGTTCACACCCCCAAATTTTTTGTAGATAGTTTCAGAATTATATAGAGTAGCCCCCTTTAATTTTTTAAACTATAGAGTAACCTTTCCAAAGACATAATTCTGGATCCGTCCCTGCTACAATGTACTAGTGCTTGACAATGCAAGTGTACCTTGGAAGTGCACCACTACGGCTACAGCAAAGGGCACATATAGACAAACACAAGGAATCAGAGGGTGTCACCACCATTGCAAGTTATAATCTTGAGTGGGGATAGATATAGATAGCAATTATATGCAAGGCGGCTCTGGCTTTTTGAGGTTGAAAGCAAACTTCTAATATGACACCTTTTATAAATGTTTTAAAGCAGAATTTTAATATGAATCGATTTTTGAATTATTTTTTACAGAATTCAACTAGTTGGTAATTATATGTATCTAGACATTTATGTATGTGACTATACATTTATATTATTTGTGACATGCATGCAGGGCCAGGGTCCTGGTCTAAGTATTTAGACCTAGTTTAATTTTCAGTGATGTTATTAATTTCCAAGAACACCACATTTTTCTCTCCACGTTGCCCTGCTTCTTCTTCTTATTATTCAGATATTGGGAGTTGGAAAGCAACATTGCTCATCTACCATCTAGTGTTGTCCCTCTCCTTAGAGTTATAGCTCTTCATACCCAAAAATTAATACATACATAAAAACATATATCAGCAATTAATGCTATGTTTATAGAATTCATACATAAATAATATTCAGAATATTTAATATATGGTATAGGTTCATTTAGGATGTGGGTTTCTCTATACAAGAGTTAAATCTCAATTACATATTATCTTTCTAGATATATTTTTGGACATAAATTATGTGCATATAGTTCTACTGAACATGTATAAACCAAACCAATTCGAGCCAAGCCTTAAGTTACATTAAATATGGTCGATTATATGAATTCTTCTTCTCCACTCAACTCTATCAACGACCATTTGGTTAGTCAAATTAAGAAGATTCATATCTCTATTTAATATACTCACCCACGTCAATCTAGGTCTACCCCTTCTCTTAACACTTTCATCTACCATTACTGTATCACATCTCTTCACTACTATCTTTATTGGCCTCCGTTGCATATGACCAAACTATCTCAATCTATTCTCTCTCAACTTAGCTTCTATCGATGCTACTCCAACCTATTCACGAATACACTCATTTCTAATTCTATCTTTTCTAATCTTACCACACATCCACCTTAGCATCCTCATCTCAACAACACTCATCTACATGTTATTTCTTAGTTGCTCAACATTCCATCCCCATATAACATTGCTAGACTAATAGTCGTTCTATAGAACTTTCCTCTCAGTCTAGTGGGTACTCGTTTATCACATAGTACTCCAGACGCACTCCTCTACTTAAGCCAACCTACTTTAATTCTATGGATTGCATCCACTCCAATCTCCCCTACTAATCAATTCTAAATAATAAAAATGTTTACTCTTAGGTTCTTGATTGTCAATCTTCACTTCTCCTCTGCTTCCATTATTACTGTTACTAAAATTACACTCCATTGTACTCTGTATTTGTTCTACTTGTCATAAATCCTTTAGATTCAATGTTTCTCTCCACGTCTCCAGCTTAGTGTTAACTCTTTCTCTAGTATCATCCACTAACATGATATCATCTGCAAAAAGCATACACTATGGCACATCATTCTGAATATTTCTCATCAAATCATTCATAACTAAAGCAAAAAGATAAGGACTTAGCCTCTCTTATCCTTACTATCTAGTCTAGTGTATAGGTCATCATACGCTTTCGACTTAGCTTCTCTTACTACTTTTTTACCTGTTTATTAGCCAATCTGTAACTCTTAAGGTTTTCCTCAGTTCTATCCTTCTACCACTTTTTAAAGCACTTTTTTGTCTTTACTACCGCTTCAACCTTCTCTCTTCACCACTAAGTTTCCTTAGAGTTTGGTCACTTTCCTTTCGACTCTTCAAGGACTTCGCTTGAGATTCTCCTCATACCATTGGCCATTGAGTTCCACATAGTGTTAGCATCATCTTTCGAGTCCCAAATACCTTCTATATCCATTTTATTCTTAAATATTTCTAGTTTATCCCATTTTAGGTCCTACCATCTCGTCCTACGACACCCACTATCCTTCCTAGCTTGGTATTGTCCTTTAAAGCATAAATCTAGTACCAAGATCCTATGTTGAGACGTCATGCTCTCTCTAGAAATCACCCTACAGTCACTGCAATTTAGACAGTCCACTTTTCTTATTAGAAAGTGATATATTTGCCTCTTAATTGACCTACTCTTAAAGGTTATCAAATGTTCTTCTCTTTTCTTAGACATAGTATTGGGTACCACCAAGTCAGAAGCTAACACAAAATCTAAAATACTCCATCCAACCTCATTTTTATCACCAAAACCAACTCACTACGCACCCTCTCATAACCTAATTATCGATTCTTGGCCGTCGAAATCTCCACCTATAACTAGGTTCTCTCCTACGTGTATCTCTTACAAAACCTCATCCATTTGGTCTAAAAAATCTCTCTTAGTCTGATTATCTAATCCTACTTGGGGGATGTATGCACTAACAACGTTTACTATATTCTCTTTAATAATTAGCTTAACCAACATAATCCTATTATCTTTTCTAGCAACTATATTTTCTATAAGACCCTTGGCAACTATTATTCCTACCTCATTCCTGTGTCTATCCTTGCCACTATAATATAGTTTGAAATTGGTATCCTCTATTTCCCTAACTTTCTCACACATTCACTTAGTTTCTTTAAGCTATACTAACTCTCCTCCTAATCATTACATCTACTAATTCCATAGACTTTGTAATGACCCAGAACCGTGTGTCACAATTATCAGTAATTAATTATGCATTTATATGATTTAATTGAAGATTATCTGTTTGAATTAGCAAAATATCTATTGGAATTACGACTTCGGGACTGAAATTGATGACCGTAATGGGTTCAGAAAATGAAATTGAACACGCCTATGTGATACCGGGAATTTTTAGAATCATTTGGGACATTTAATTGGAGACTGAATTTCATCTGATTCGTTAAGCCTCGTTTGGCTCAAGTTTTTGGTACAAAAGCTATTTATATGATATATATGGATAAAGATAAGGTTTAGACTCTTATTTGACTCAACCCAAGAAAAGAAAAATCTAGAAGAGAGAAAAGAGAGGAATTCGTAGGAAAGGGAGAGACCAAGAGGGAAAGAAGAAGAAAAAGGAGTTTAAGCTCAAACTTTCTTAATCAAGTGTTTAAGGTAAGGATCTTCTCCTATTTTCTTGAAATAAAGTTGCATCATCAATGATCTTGTGGTATATGAACGGAATGAAAGAGAGGTCATGTTTAAATTGAGCATCTATGGCATGATTTAAGTTATATTTGGCAAATTGAGGTAGAACCTCCATGGATATAGAGATATGAAGCTTGTATGTATATGTTCATGGTTTTTCATCTTAGTTCATGGGTTTGATCTTATTTCTGATCTATATGGGCTTTGTGTGAAGTTTGATAGTTCAATCATGTTGTTGATCAATGATATTGAGCTTTGATTTCATAAGATTGGAAGTTAATGTTTCAAAGAAAAGGATGAAATTTAGAAGAAGAACCAGAGTTTCGGACTTTTGCTTGGTCCGCTCGAGCGGAGGGAAGCTCGCTCGAGCGGATAAATCAGCCTCCCAGCAGTTTTGGAAGATTGTGCAGTCCGCTCGAGCGGACAAGGGGGCGCTCGAGCGGAGGACCTTTTTCAGGAAAGCTTTGGAAGTTGTTTTACATGATTTTTAGCATGTTAATGGCATCATTTAGCATTTCATGGGTATGAATTAAAGTAAAGAAAGATAAGAACGCACATGAAAGAATAGAAAGAAGAATGGAATGGCATGAATTATGTGATGTTGAATGATAAGAAATGTGTTATAATGTTGATATTTGCAGGATAGGACGTGAAGACCGTGTCATCGGTATCGGAAACCCACTGTAAGTAACATTTCTGTAAAGTTATGTTCTTATAAAGTATGTTCTGAAAATGCTATGCTATGTTATGCTTTCTGAAACGTTAATGTTTTCTGTGAACGAATGTCCTATTTGCGAATCTAGTATGGCATCCATAGAGAGTCCCAAGTCATGGGGGACGGCATGAAAATGCGGGTCCATGACTAGTTTGCGAGATCTCGTGAGTCACTTCATTGTGACGAT
Source organism: Camellia japonica (assembly GCA_030407325.1). NCBI lineage: Eukaryota > Viridiplantae > Streptophyta > Magnoliopsida > Ericales > Theaceae > Camellia > Camellia japonica. The sequence continues at coordinate 19,745 of JAPPVO010004819.1, forward strand.
TTGTGTTTAATCAGTATCCGAAACTGATTACTCTAGTCGGAAGACGTTCTGTTATGTTTATGTTCTGTGGAGTATGCCATTATTATGTTCTTATACGAGTTGGTTATGTTTATGAATGATTTGTTTTACGGATGTTATGTGGAATTCGTTCACTAACCTCTTTACGTTAATGTTACTTGCTGAGTTTTAGCTCATTGTTTGTATTTATGTATTTATAGGTGAGCCTTCTGGGAGTCAAGCCTAGGCGGAGTTCAAGCTGAGCCGCCGTTTTGTAAGCCTACCAGAGTTTTGGTGCCTCCGAGCCGGGGCTAGGCCTGGAAGGCCATATAAGTTTTGTTTAGCTGCATTGTAGCGTGAGCCTATGTTCTGTAAATGAATTTTTGGATACATGTTATGTACAGTAATGGGTAAATTAACATTTTCTTTTAGCATGTAAATGTATGTTCATATAAATGCACAGCTCTTTGGACTATTGTATTCAGTCTTCGCTTCCGCGAGCCCCGATATTTATGTTATGTACAGGAAGGCCTGTGGTAATCTAGGATTACTGGCCGGTTACGATGCCAACCTTTTAGGGGCGGGTTTGGGTCGTGACAGACTTACTAATTAAAATTCCTACATTCCATGTAGCTATCCTAAACATATAGTTTTGGACTAACTTCTTTATCCGTGCTCGTCCAGAAAAATGCAGCAACCTTTACTTTTCGAAACATTTGGCAATAGGTGTAACGTGTCACTTAAGAGGAACGACCTAACATTTAATCGATTCAAAGTAGGATTCATTTTCATAAGGAATCCGAGTGATTTTTTTTATATGCTGGCTGTCGACTACCTAACATACAACTCTTCCCCTTTACCTAGGCTTAAGACCGACAGAGTTGTTAAATAGCCCCGACGGAGTTAAACAAATGTCAACTTAGCTAAAGAGATTGGAAAGACACATAAATACATATTAGATTTTTAGGTAAATTATGCTCACCTCACTTAAGGTTTGGAAAAACTACAGTTAGTTCTACGCTTTTAATATAATTGTATTGACTTAAATTCCTTTTTAGTAAGGTTAAAATGGCTTAAATTAATGTAAATGGTGGGTAGATACTGAAATAAATAAAAATAAATATATATTTTAATTTAATAGAGTTAACAATATTATTCTTTCATTCATACGACTAACACATACTTACAAAAACAAACTTATTTTGTGAAATAAAACTTGAAGAGAAGCTAGTGTAATTAATCAAAAGTGTGGGACTAATTATATTTTTTTCAAACCTTAGGGGAGATGAGTGTAATTTACCCTATATTTTGTTAGTGAAAAAAGTGTAGGATGAATGGAAGCAGATGAGTGGTAGTTTTATCTTAATGTGAATATAGAAGTTTATCAATTGGAGTTAGACATGAAAAAACTTAAAAGGACCTACAAATGCAGAAATGTGCAGACACTTCCTCAAGACAGATAAAGTCATGCTTTGCATTAGGTTTTGCAAGTTTAAATTATAATTTTCTGTCATTACAAGTTGTAAACCTATCATTTGTAACATACTTTGGGATGTAGTCGCAAATTTCTAAATGAGATAGAGTGCATATGATTTGGTTTATCACAAGAAACTTGAAAGATTCACTATTGTCAAAACTAGAAATGTCTATCTTCTTAAAGAAGAGAGTAAATTAATGGTCAATTACTTAGATTAAAGAAAGATCCAAAATGGGCAGTTAGCAAAACAACTAGCACATCACTCGTGCTATGCACATATTGTATTTATAATTATCTATATATGTGAATTGTGATTTTAATTTTTTTTAATGTCTTTTTTGTTTCCTTTTTTATATTATATTAAAATTTAATATTTTGATAATAATCATATGTGTTGGACTTTTTAAGAAATTAAATGTCTTTTTTTTATTATATTATATTAAAGTTTAATATTTTGATAATAATCATATGTGTTGGACTTTTCAAGAAATTTTTTTTATGATTGTTCTTAATGCATTAAAGTGTTATTATGAGAGATAATAATCATATGTGTTGGGACTTTTCAACGAATTCATATGTGTTGGATTTCAAAGAATTTTTTTTATACTTGTTCTTAATGCATTAAAGTGTTATTATGAGGGTAAGACTTGGGAGTTAGGAGAAGTTAATAAATGCTAAGAATTTTTTTTTTAAATCAAAAAATCATGAAATTTAGACTAGCATATCACCCGTACTATGCACGGATTGTGTTTATAATTATCTATATATGTGAATTGTGATTTTTAAATTTTTTTTAAATGTCTTCTTTTTTCCTTTTTTATGTTATATTAAAGTTTAATATTTTGATAATAATCATATGTGTTGGACTTTTCAAGGAATTAAATATCTTTTTTTATTATTATATATATTAAAGTTTAATATTTTGAAAATAATCATATGTGTTGGACTTTTCAAGAATTTTTTTTATGCTTATTCTTAATGCATTAAAGTGTTATTATGAGGGATAATAATCATATGTGTTGGGACTTTTTAAGGAATTCATATATGTTGGATTTCAGAGAATTTTTTTTATGCTTCTTCTTAATGCATTAAAGTGTTATTATGATGGTAAGACTTGGGAGTTGGGAGAAGTTAATAAATGCTAAGATTTTTTTTTTAAAATAAAAAAATAGGAAATTATGCACAGATTGCGTTTACAATTATCTATATATGTAAATTACGATTTTTAAATGTCTTTTTCTTTCTTTTTTAAATGTCTTCTTTTTTCCTTTGTTATATTATATTAAAGTTTAATATTTTGATAATAATCATATGTGTTAGACTTTTCAAGGAATTAAATGTCTTTTTTTATTTATTATATTATATTAAAGTTTAATATTTTGATAATAATCATATATGTTGGATTTTTCAAGAATTTTTTTTTATACTTGCTCTTAATACATTAAAGTGTTATTATGAGGGATAATAATCATATGTGTTGGGACTTTTCAAGAAATTCAATTTTTTTTTTTTTTTTTTAATGCTTGTTCTTAATGCATTAAAGTGTTATTATAAGGGTAAGCCTCGGGGTTGAGAAAAGTTCATAAATGTTAAAGTTTTTTTTTTTTTAAAATAAAAAAATCAGGAAATTTAGATTGGGAGATTGGAGCTCCCACAAGACTTGGGGTTAAAAACTCCCTTTTGCTTAATATATAGTACTAGCATATCACCCGTGCTATGCACGGATTGTGTTTATAATTATCTATATATGTGAATTGTGATTTTTAAATATTTTTTTCTTTTAAATGTCTTCTTTTTTTTCCTTTTTTTATATTATATTAAAGTTTAATATTTTGATAACAATCATATGTGTTGGGCTTTTCAAGGAATTAAATGTCTTTTTTTTATTATATTATATTAAATTTTAATAGTTTGATAGCAATCATATGTGTTGGACTTTTCAAGAAATTTTTTTTTATGTTTGTTCTTAATGCATTAAAGTGTTATTATGAAGGATAATAATCATATGTGTTGGGACTTTTCAAGGAATTCATATGTGTTGGATTTCAAAGAATTATTTTTTATGTTTGTTCTTAATGTATTAAAGTGTTATTATGATGGTAAAACTTGAGAGTTAGGAGAAGTTAATAAATGTTAAGATTTTTTTTTTAAAATAAAAAAATCAAGAAATTTAGATTGGGAGATTGGAGCTCTCACCCGTGCTATGCACGGAATAATTATAGATATTTATATATTTTTTAATATATAAATTATGTTTTTTAAGATTTTTTATAAAAATAATTTAACAATCTTATCACTAATCATATTGTATAGGAGAAATTAAAAAGCTACTGCAGTAACTATGCACGGGCTGTATCTATAATTATTTGTATGAGGAGATTTAAATACTAATAAGGAATTTTGACCAAATCAATAAATACAGACATGTGGATTGGAAAAAGTTAATAAATGATGATCAGGGGATTTTGACCAAATCAATAAATGCTGAGGTTTTTTTTTTTTTTTAAATCAAAAATTTAGAAAATTAAGATTGAGAGATTGGAGCTCCCACAAGGCTTGGGGTTTAGAAATCCCATTTTCCTTAATATATTTACAATTATCTATATATGTGAATTGCGATTTTTAAAGGTCTTTTTTTAAAAATTTTTTTAATTTAAATGTCTTCTTTTTTTTCCTTTTTTATATTGTATTAAAGTTTTATATTTTGATAATAATCTGTGTTAGACTTTTCAAGAATTAAATGTCTTCTTTTTTTTTTTATTATATTATATTAAAGTTTAATGTTTTGATAATAATCATATGTGTTGGACTTTTTAAGGAATTAAATGTCTTCTTTTTTTATTATATTATATTAAAGTTTAATATTTTGATAATAATCATATGTGTTGGACTTTTCAAGAAATTTTTTTTTATGCTTGTTCTTAATGTATTAAAGTGTTATTATGAGGAATAATAATCAAATGTGTTGGGACTTTTCAAGAAATTCATATGTGTTGGATTTCAAAGAATTTTTTTTATGCTTGTTCTTCATATATTAAAATGTTATTATGAGGGTAAGACTTGAGGGTTGGGAGATGTTAATAAATGTTAAGGTTTTTTTTTTTTTTTTTAAATCAAAAAATCAGAAAATTTAGATTGGGAGATTGGAGCTCCCACAAGGCTTGGGGTTAAAAACCCCCTTTTGCTTAATATATAGTACTAGCCTATCACCCGTGCTATGCACGGGATAATTATAGATATTTATATTTGTTTTAGATTTTTTTTTAACATATAAATTATGTTTTTTAAGATTTTTTTCTTATCACTAACCATAGTGTATGGGGGAAGTTGAAAAGGGTACTGCAGTAATTATACACGAATTGTATCTATAATTATTTGTATAAGGAGATTTTAAATGCTGATCAGGAGATTTTGACCAAATCAATAATTGCAGGCATGTGGAAAGATATGTGAATTGAAAAAAGTTAATATATGCTAATCAGAGGATTTTTACCAAATCAATAAATGCTGAGTTTTTATTTTTTTTTTTAAATAAAAAATTTTAAAAATTCATATTGGGATATTAAAGCTTTCATAGTCCTTAGGGGTTAAAAACCCCATTTTACTTAATATATAGTATAGATATAGATAGATAGATAGATATATCTTTTTATTTTTATTTTTATTTTTGTGTGGTTTCTATTCGGGTATTTTTTTTTTCAATTTATTTAAGATGGAGTTGTGGGTATCTTTTTTTTTAATATTTAATTTATCTGTGGTTTCCATTTGTTTTTAATTATTATTATTTAGGTAAGTTATGATGTGAGTTAGATATGTGATAGACATGTGAGTTTTATTGATTTAAAGTTTATTTAGATAAACTTTAAAGTTTTTTTTTTTAGTTTTTTAGTTTTTTTTGTTATGTTATAATATAATATATAAAATATATGTAGATATCTACAACTTTAATAGAAAATATTATCTGATTTTTTGGGGAAGAGAAAATGAATGCAAGTTTTAATATTTTTTTTTGGAAATTATTGAGAGAGATTAGAAGGGAGAGATTATGAAATATTTTTGTTATTAAATAAATAAATCAGTCACTAGTTTTTTTAATCTATTTTGTAAATTAAAAATCTATAATTTTGGAAAATTGATTAATTTGTCCCATTAAGTAATTTCAAATTTTGATAGATATACATAAAAAAAAATACATAATTATATTATTAAATCACAATTCAAATTTAGATGTTATATCTTTTTGAGATCTATAGCTAAATTCTTATCCTTTTTTTTTAATTTTTGTGTGTAACCATAGTGTATGGGAAAAATTAAAAAGGGTGTTGAAATAATTATGAGAGAAGTCAAAAGGGATTGTGGGTTGGGAGAAGTCAATAAATGCTGAGGTTTTTTTTTTATTTAAATCAAAAAATTAGAAAATTAGGATTAGGAGATTGGAGCTCCTATCTGATTTCTTGGGGAAGAGAAAATGAATGCAAGTTTTAATATTTTTTTTTAAAAATTTGTGAGAGAGATTAGGAGAGAGAGATTATGAAATATTTTTGTTATTAAATAAATAAATCAGTCAATAGTTTTTTTTAATCCATTTTGTAAATTAAAAATCAATAATTTTGAAAATTTGATTAATTTGTCCCATTAAGTGATTTAAAATTTTGATAGATATACATAAAAAAAATACATAATTATATTATTAAATCATAATTCAAATTTAGATGTTATATCTTTTTGAGATCTATAGCTAAATTCTTATCTTTTTTATTTTTTATTTTTGTGTGTAATCATAGTTTATGGGAGAAATTGAAAAGGATTTGCAATAATTATGAGAGAAGTCAAAATGGATTATGGGTTGGGAAAAGTCAATAAATGCTGAAGTTGGGTTGGGAGAAGTCAATAAATGCTGAGGTTTTTTTTTTTTTTTTTAAATCAAAAAATTAGAAAATTAGGATTAGGAGATTGGAGCTCCCACAGGCCTTGGGGTTAAAAACCCTCTTTGCTTAATATATAGTATAGATATTATTTTAGATATTTTTTTAATATACAAATTATTATTTTTAAATTTTTTATAAAAATAATTTAATAATCCCATCACTAACTATAGTGTATGGGAGAAGTTGAAAAATGTGCTACAATAACTATGAGAGAAGTCAAAAGGCTTGTGGATTGAAAGAAATCAATAAATGCTGAGATTATTATTATTTTTAAATCAAAAAATTAGAAAATTAAGATTGGGATGTTGGAGCTCTCACAAGGCTTGTGGGTTAGAAACCCCCTTTTGCTTAATATATAGTATAGATAAATATAGAAGTATAGATATAGATATAGATAGATAGATAGATAGATAGATAGATAGATAGATTGTAAAGAAAAACCATTAAAATAGTAAATAAAAGATTAAATCACATTAAAAAAAAGAACTATTGAACAAACTACAATCACATCACATTTTTCCCATAATAAAAAAATAAATAAATGAAAAAAAGAACCATTGACTAACTACAATCACATTAAAAAAAAAAAAATCATTGAACTAACTACAATCACATTTTTTTCTTTGTGAGTGTTTATATTTATCTAACTTCAATCATATTAAAAATAAAATTAAAATAGTAAATAAAAAGATTAAATAACATTTAAAAAAAAAAACATTGAACTAACTAAAATAATCATATTAAAAAAAAGAGCCATTGAATAAACTACAATTACATCACATTTTTCCCATAATAAAATAAATAAATGAAAAAAAAGAACTATTAAACTAACTACAATCACATTAAAAAAAAAAAAATCATTCAACTAATTATAATCACATTTTTCTCTTTGTGAGGGTTTATATTTATCTAACTTCAATCATATTAAAAAATCAAAAATAAAATTAAAATAGTAAATAAAAAGATTAAATAACATTAAAAAAAAAAACATTGAACTAATTACAACAATCATATTAAAAAAAAGAGACATTGAACAATTACAATCATATCACATTTTTCACATAATAAAATAAATAAATGAAAAAAAAAAGAACTATTAAACTAATTATAATCACATTAAAAAAAAAGAATCATTCAACTAATTATAATCACATTTTTCTCTTTGTGAGGGTTTATACTTATCTAACTTCAATCGTATTAAAAAATCAAATTATAATTTTTTATTCGCTAAACAAATCACAAATATTTTTATGCGCTATCTAACTACAATATTAAAACAGTAAACAAAAGGAAAAGTCAATAAAGAGAAAACAAAAAGAAGATTTACTGTTTGCATATGTGGTCATTGAAGTTGAAAGTATAGAAGTGAGAAGTCAAGAAGGAGAAAACAAAAAGGAGACTTTGCAATAGATATGTGAAAAGTTAAAAAGAGTATGTGTATTGGAGAAGTTAAAAAGACTTGGAAGAATTTAATAAGTGCTAAATTTTTTTTTATAAAAAAAATCAAAAAAATTAAGAAATTAAGGTTCAGATATTGGAACTCCCACAAAACTTGTGAGTTAGAGATAGATATAAATAAATAGATAGATATAGATATAGATATTTATATTTGTTTTAATTTTTTTTAATATACAAATGATTTGTTTTGGAAAAGGTACTGCAGTAATTATGAATAAATAGATAGATATAGATATAGATATTTATATTTGTTTTAATTTTTTTTTAATATACAAATGATTTGTTTTGGAAAAAGTACTGCAGTAATTATGAGAGAAGTCAAAAAGTTTTGTGGATTGAGAGAAGTTAATAAATGCTGAGGTTAATTTTTTTTTTAAAAAAACAAAAAATTAGAAAATTAAGATTGACATATTGAAGCTCCCACAGGCCTTGGGGTTAAAAACCCCATTTTGCTTAATATATAGTACTAGCATATCACCCGTGCTATGCACGGATTGTGTTTACAATTATCTATATATGTGAATTGTGATTTTTAAATGTCTTTTTTTTTCCCTTTTTTATATTATATTAAAGTTTAATATTTTGATAATAATCATATGTGTTAGACTTTCAAGGAATTAAATGTCTTTTTTTATTGTTATATTATATTAAAGTTTAATATTTTGATATAATCATATGTGTTGGACTTTTCAAGAATTTTTTTTATACTTACTCTTAATGCATTAAAGTGTTATTATGAGGGATAATAATCATATGTGTTGGGACTTCTCAAGGAATTCATATGTGTTGGATTTCAATTTTTTTTTTTTTTTTTTATTTGTTCTTAATGCATTAAAGTGTTATTATGATGGTAAGGCTTGGGAGTTGGAAGAAGTTAATAAATGTTAAGATTTTTATTTTTTTTTTAAATCAAAAAATCAAGAAATTTAGATTGGGTGATTGGAGCTCCCACAAGGCTTGGGGTTAAAAACCCCCTTTTGCTTAATATATAGTATAGAAGTATAAAATTTTTTAAACATTTTATCAATTAGCAAACGTGTTTGTAGTTTATATTTTTTCTAAAAATAAACAAAAAATAAACAAAAATCAGTTTATAAAATTTTTGTAAATATAAACTAAAAACGTAAACGTTAACCAAACAGACCCTCAAATTTCCAAGGTTCTAGAGAGTTTGAATCCCTCAAGTCAAAGTAGTAAGTATTTGGACCAACATTGATTCATTATTAAACAATCTAGAAGAATTTAACTTGAAACAAATTTTATACAATGGAGTGTAATTTCTAACTTTCTAGACATTTCGAACTCCCCAAGTAGCTAGTATTTCGAGACCCACTTTCCATTCATTATTATAAATCAAAAAATTTTGCGAACGTAGCAAGAAAAAGTCACTCTATCGACGCTTCTTGTTGATGGAATTCAATACTTAGTCCAAAACAATTACCTTTCAAAATAAAAAAAATAAAAAAAAATATCAAAATCACTTAACGTGATATTTATTAAGATCGCTCTAATGCTTAAGTCGGTGACTATAATGTAGAGTTTGACTCATTTAATGGGTGAATCCATCCTTAAACTCTGGAAATGAATGATGACGATCGTACGTCTATTGCGAGATACGAATTTTTTTATCACAAGTGTTATATCAATTTGACAACTTAATCTTAAAAGGACTTTTAGGTGAAATTTTTATGGAGTGGGTTATGCACTAGTCAACTTTGGTGTTCACATTGGCCTAGTGAGGACTTCTCTTTTTTTTTTTGAAAAAAAAAATAATAACTTACCCTTGATTGTGCTCTGGCCTGGGCAAGGCCATACCCATCGGATCTTATCCAATTTTTCTCTTATTGAGAGGGACAAGTTACTAGCTCAGCTATTTATACTATATACTAAGTAAATGGAGTTTTAAACCTCAAGTTTTGTAGGAGTTTTAATCTCTCAATCTATCTATTATATATTAAGCAAAAGGAGTTTTTAACCCCAAGCCTTGTGGGAGCTCTCAATCTCCAATCTAAATTTTCTCTGATTTTTTGATTTTAAAAAAAAAAAACTTAACTATTTATTAACTCTTCCAACCCCAAGCGCTTACCCTCATAATAACACTTTAATGCATTAAGACAGCATAAAAAAAAAAAAAAAAAAAAAAAAAATTTGAAATCCAACACATATGAATTTCTTGAAAGTCCAACACATATGATTATTATCCTCATAATACACTTTAATGATTAAGAGAAGTATAAAAAAAAATTCTTGAAAAGTCCAACATATATGATTATTATCAAAATATTAAACTTTAATATAATATAAATAAAAAAAGACATTTAATTCTTGAAAGTCTAACACATATGATTATTATCAAAATATTAACTTTAATATAATATAAAAAGGAAGGACAAAAAAAAAGAAAATTTAAAAATCGAATTCACATATATAGATAATTGTAAACCAATCCTGTGCATAATTTCCTATTTTTTTTTTAAAAAAAAATATTAGCATTTATTAACTTCTCCCAACTCCCAAGTCTTACCATCATAATAACACTTTAATGCATTAAGAAGAAGCATAAAAAAAATTCTTTGAAATCCAACACATATGAATTCCTTGAAAAGTCCCAACACATATGATTATTATCCCTCATAATAACACTTTAATGAATTAAGAACAAGCATAAAAAAAATTCTTGAAAAGTCCAACACATATGATTATTTTCAAAATATTAAACTTTAATATAATATAATAATAAAAAAAGACATTTAATTCCTTGAAAAGTCCAACACATATGATTATTATCAAAATATTAAACTTTAATATAATATAAAAAAGGAAAAAGAAGACATTAAAAAAATTTAAAAATCACAATTCACATATATAGATAATTATAAACACAATCCGTGCATAGCACGGGTGATATGCTAGTCTAAATTTCATGATTTTTTGATTTAAAAAAAAAAAAAAATTCTTAGCATTTATTAACTTCTCCCAACTCCCAAGTCTTACCCTCATAATAACACTTTAATGCATTAAGAACAAGTATAAAAAAATTCTTTGAAATCCAACACATATGAATTCCTTGAAAAGTCCCAACACATATGATTATTATCTCTCATAATAACACTTTAATGCATTAAGAACAAGTATAAAAAAAATTTTTGAAATCCAACACATATGAATTCCTTGAAAAGTCCCAACACATATGATTATTATCTCTCATTATAACACTTTAATGCATTAAGAACAATCATAAAAAAAAATTCTTGAAAAGTCTAACACATATGATTATTATCAAAATATTAAATTTTAATATAATATAATAAAAAAAAGACATTTAATTCCTAAAAAGTCCAACACATATGATTATTATCAAAATATTAAATTTTAATATAATATAAAAAAGGAAACAAAAAGACATTAAAAAAAAATTTAAAAATCACAATTCACATATATAGATAATTGTAAATACAATCCGTGCATAGCACGGATGATATGCTAGTTATTATA
>JAPPVO010004820.1:0-21256 GCA_030407325.1 Camellia japonica
TGAGTTAGAACTCAGTAAATTGTATCCAAGTGTTGGCTTGGCAAGATGTAAGCCCGTAGGGCATTTATTATGGTATTTTATTTCGTAAGACTCTGATGATTGATGTAATAAATAATGTTTTCTTTTAATAATGCATGTTTTGTTTTATATTTAATGGGTTGAATTTTGAGGGCGTTACAGGGAGTGACTATTTTAGTTAAAATTCAAAAGTTACTAAAAGTTGTTACATCACCTCTCTATTTTTCTGCACATCTTTTTATAAAAAATTAAAAATTATTAAATGACCTGTTCCAAAACAAGGCAATGTGATCTTAATTTTGCAAGTCTCGATTCTTAAATAGCCCAAATTGATCATAGACTTCCGATTTATTCAATAGTGCGAAATCTACTATGAACAAATATATATTAAATAACACCGTCCATGGAATAATGGACCGACTCATGGTACTACAATATAAGACATAGTTTTTCATAATTCATAATATTTATCATGTTCTGATCACAACAATATTTATTTATTATATTATATGCCTACCTAAAATAAAAAAATAATCTAATAAACAACAATATTTATTTATTTTATTATATGCCTACCCCAAATAAAAATAAAATAAGAGAAAAGGTGTTGGTTATGGTGCTAACCATCACCTTATAGACTCGCTGTCACGTATAGGTGTGGCATCGGTGCTTGACAGTCTATCCCTTTGCCGTTTATGGCACAACTCCTCATGCCCACTTGCCACTTAGTGTGGGGATTTACATTGCTAAGCATGTAAGGAAGTAAAGTTGCGCTGCTCCATTAAATTTCTAATTAAGAGTAGTTAGGAATTTCATTATTTCTTTCTAACAAATAATATTTATAATTTTAAAAATCAAATGAAAATTTATATTTTAAATAAATATCACATTCATTTTATTTTAGGCTGTGTTGGTTCTTGTGAAACAAACATATATTGTGTCCATCAATGAGGTAACTCTCTTCCTTTTTCAATTTATTTTTGTTACATTGAGGACAATGCATCGTCTAGGTTAGGGGGAGGAATTAATTATTTTGAGAATAATTTATATGTTTGTTTGTCTCAGTGAGTTAGTAATTTTTTTTAAAAAATAAAATAAAATAAATAAATCTCCTGGTTTTCTTTTGTTCTATGTATTAAGTGATTGAGCTTGGTTATGGTATTTTGTTACCTTTACTCGAGAATTATGTTAAAGTTTGCTATGCTATCAGTTTTGTTAAAGTATCTCATGTGTTCATACTTGGAAATCATTGCATTGCACTTTAGCTACATGAATATGATTTTTAGTTGGTAAGTGGATATGACTTGATGATCTTGAAGAATGATCGTGGAGACTTTTCACCTTGTGAGTTTTGTGCCATACATTTTATTGGAGGGTTATTATACATCTACTCCTAATTTTTATTTAGAAGCGCATTAATTTGTTGTTTGGTCTCATTATTTCTTCATTTTTGGGTGAATGCTGAGAATAAATCAATTTGTTATCACACTTTTATTACCTTGAGATCATGAAAGTTGAAGGACCATATCAAGTCTTGAGAGATGATTTTAGGCCATCTTTGTTTTTTTGAGCCTCTTATTTATTTATTTTTCTTTCTTTTATTATTTCTTCACTAACCATTAGAAACCAATTTGAGTCTTCATAATTGGAATAATACTCTATTTGTGTTTCATTTTATCCCAATCATCTCTCAAATATCTATTTTTTTTTTCAACCTTTACCTTCTTATTTTATTTATTCATAATTCCTTAACCCTTACAATACAACAAAATGAAAAGTCCTATTTGATCTTGGAATGGTACAGTTTAGATCTGGACATGATGGATAGGAGTGATGATGTGGTAATTTTTAATTCTCAATGTTTGATATTCCATTCATGAGACTAATTATTATTTCACATTAGCATTTTTTAAAATAAAGTTTAGTATGCGAGATATTTTGTTTGATTTACATTATTCAACTCGCATATATTAAGAGTAATTTTTTACACCATATTCTGAGTGATTTATTTATTGAGTGCAATAACTGGTGAGATTTGAGTCGAACTATGTTTCGGAAAGAAATTTGGATTATATTTCACCCTAAGGCTAAGACCCTATTTATGTTGGCTAAACTTTTCATACATTCTAAATTTTGAATGTCATCAGAGATCTTTACTTGTTACTAGTGTTTTATAGTTTAATTGATTATCTTGTTAAGGTTATGAAATTCATGACTTGTTCTTCAACTTTGTGCATGAAATGAGAGAAAATCATGAGTTTAAAATTTTGGATGTTTGTGGGTATCATCTTTGAAAACCATTACGAGACTATAACCCGTCCATTAGGGATAATTTAAGGTTTTAGAAACTTCTTGTACATGGTAAATGCAATTGTGATTGCTAGGAACTAGCAATAAGCTGGTTGGGGATCTGATGAATGGTTAAAAATACATAATTATTCCATTAATATTGAGTATTGTTATACTTTTATTATATTAATTTTTCAATTTATAGTTAATTGTGATCTAATGAATCTATTTGGAATTTTCATAAAAACCTTGCAATTAGAAGAAAGAATGGACCAAGAATAAAAATAAAGGAATTTTGTTAGAATTCCAACCACAAGCAGGTCAGCTCTCACGGCTCATTGAAAAAATAATTACTTAATTATTATTCTTGTATATCAAGTTATTAGTTTCTTATTTTTATTAGGTTAGGTTTATGGTTTATTTATTTATTTATTATTATTATAAATGCATGTTAAACCCATTGTGAGGGATCATTCATTCAGTCATTTTTTAATACAGAATTGTCTTTTCTTTTGTGGAATTCCAGTTTTCTTGGCTAAGACTAGGGGTGAAAACACCGATGAAGTTTTCTTCGCCAAGACTAGTGGTGGAACCCCAATGGATTATTTGTGAGTATTTTATGCTTCAATCATAGTTTTATTGTTAGATTATATTGATTGATTGATTGATTTAAATATTTTTGGATACAGTTTTTGTTGTGCATAATTGTTAGTTCTATTGTAGACTTCGGACTTTAATGATAGGTGGCCAACTTAATTTATTTGTTATTATCTTGGACTGAGAGGACATGGTTCAATCTTGTCTTGAAATATGAATGTTCAATACGTGAATCATTATATTAGTAATGATATAAACTCTCTAATATTAGAGTTTTAAATAGAATTTTAGTGAGGCGAAAAAGAGAAAATAGAGAGAAATAGAGAGAGGAGTGTGGATCCCACCTTCACATAAGCACTCTCCACATCATTAGAGTTGTATTAAAACTCTCAAATTAAAACTCCCAAACATTATTCTTTGATTTTTTTTTTTTTTTTTTTTTTTTTTTTTTTACTGCCAAACTCTATTAGAGCTCTACTTTTAAAACTATCGATCATTATCCTATATATTATCTATCCACTATATATACTATAAATATATAATATATTACAGTATATATAATAAGAGAATTCAGCCATTTGCTACAGTGATTTTTCTGCTCCTACCATGGCTCTTACTTTTCCTTTTCCCATTTGCCCTTTTGTGTGTTTCCCTTTATTTATTTATTTATTTATTTTTAATTTTTAGGGGTATTGTGGAAAATTCATCCCTATGCCTTCCTTGGTTTTCTTTCCTCCCTTTGTCTTTTAGTTCTTTCTCTGTTGCATCTTTTTATTTTTTCAATTTCTCTATTTTGATTGATTTTTTTAATTTAATTTTAATTTGGCTCCTTTATTTTGTTTAATTTTAGGAAATTTCTTTTAAGGTCCCTAATATTAAAATTTTAAGACAAAGGACATATAATATTGTCATAGTAGTTAAGGTCTCTCAACATTTATATAGAGAAAATTCGATTCAGATAAATTTACCCAACTCAGAGAAATTTTAATTTTCATAGAGAAATTTCTCTGATTTCATAGAAAAATTTTGAAATTTTTCTGAGTCAAATTTTCTTTGTGAAAAATGTTGAGGGATCTTAATTAAAAAAAAAAAACATTTTGGACCTCTCATATTACACAAGTTAGAGAGGGATGTTTCACTAATTTTTTTTCTTAATTTTATTATTTATTATGAAAATGTTTATCTTTAGAAAGACTATGTACACACCTCTCTACTTAAAAAATTTATGAATTGTTATGGATTTGTAGAGGCAATTATAAATAATTATTAAAAAATTATGAATTTGTAGAGATAATTATATATATTTTAGTTATATTACTAAAGTCTTGTTTATGAATCATTACGGTTTTATTAGAAATAATGGTGGTTGTGTTGTAAATATTTAAAAATAACGAATCATTGTGATAAAAAAGAAAATTACTTTTTCCCTTTGTTTTTTTTATTTTTCTATTTTGGTTGATTTCTGTGTTTTATTTTAATTTGATTCCTTTATCTTTGATGATGCAGTTCGTCTAGGTGGATGGGTCGGACTGATCCAAGCTCCTTAAGCCCACTGGATAACCTGCAAACAAGTTCAATCGGGGAACGGGGTAGTCCCCCGGCGAACCCTCCGGTGTATGAATCAATAAAGGTGATGGACCAAATGTAGAGAGAAAGGGAGAGGGAGAGGAGGATGAAAAACTTAACCTTCTTCTTCTCTTCGAGTTTAGCTTATATCCCACTGTAATCATTTCGCTGTCTCCGTCGTTCTGATTGTCCCCGCCGAAAGCTTGAGGCGTGATTCGCCTTGTTCAGGGCGAGGGGGTGTCATTCCGGCTGAGAGGTGTTGTCGTAATAAATGCTGTGATGGGCTGCATTAATGGTGATGTGTTGTGGCAATAACTTTGCAGATCTTTGTCTGCTGACGTGGTCTGTTCTGCGCCTTCCACGTGTCCGAGCATCGTTGGTCTTCCCTTGTCCAGTTGGACTCCAGCTGTGTTGAATTTGGCTAACCGGGTTGTATAGTGGGGTTTGAATGGTGGGCCGTGGGCTCTATGGGCCTATCCCTGTCAGTGGGCTTTATGGGCCTATCCCTGTCAGTAGTCCCCCATTCCCGAGTGCAGCTTTAGTCCAACGAAGGGAATAATGATAGTGGAGATGAAGCTGACCTACAGGGGGAGATTGACCGTGAGAGGCCGAGCGGGAGAGGCCGAGCATGAGGGTGACCGAGCGGGAGAGGGCCGACCGTGACGGAGGCCGAGCTAGAGGGGAAGACCGTGAGGGTGGCCGACCGGGGGGTGACCGGGCGGGAGTGGCTCGCCGTGATGGAGGCCGAGCGGGAGAGGCCGAGCGTGAGGGTGGCCGAGCGGGAGAGGGCCGACCATGACCGTGAGGGTGGCCGAGCGGGAGAGGCCGACCGTGATGGAGGCCGAGCGGGAGAGGCCGAGCATGAGGGTGGCCGAGCGGGAGAGGGCCGACCGTGACCGTGAGGGTGGCCGAGCGGGAGAGGCCGACCATGAAGGTGGCCGAGCTAGAGGGAAGACCGTGAGGGTGGCCGACCGGGGGGGGGCGGGGCTCAAGGGGCGGCGTGTCACGTGATGATTTGAAGTGGAAAAGTCAGGGTGATGGCAGAAGTCAGTGCATCTGGGCCGTGCACGTGGGGGAAGGGGAAGCGTCAAGCGTTAGATCAGGAGTGAAACGTCAAAACATTATTATGGCATTGATGATACAATTTTTGGCGGGTGATTTGAAAGGTTTCAAACTGGCGAAAATGAACTTGGACCCTTGGAATACGGGTAAGCCGTGGGCGTTTGGTATTATTCGATTTACTTACCTGTTTTGCAAAACTCAAAATATTCGAAGTATTAGTGCTTTCGTTGCTGACGATACCCCATTGAAACACTTCTGCGAATTTTTAGAACCTGCATCCGAAGCTATCTGCAGACACAGTTTAGCAATGGCTCAGGAAGAGACTGCAATCGTTAGGGTGGACCCATTGGGGGAGATGATGCAGAAGAACTGGCGGTTCAGTATAGGTCCCAACGGACGGGAGAAACGGCAGCGCGTGGCCATGGTTCCACCGTGGTAGCCGCGGCCCAACCCATCAGCCAGGTGGAACCAGACCATTGGCATTCGAGGGCTGACAGGTCCGTTATTACGGCGGCGGAGTTGGAGGTTATCCGCGAGAAGTACCAAATTCCAGCGGAGGTGCAGTTGGTGCGGCCGAAATCAACGGATAGGCCGTCCGACGTCAGGCCGGGGGAGTTCTCCCTTTATGAAGAAGCGCTGAAGGGTGGGTTAAGATTGCCGCTGCCGCGGATCGTGGTGGATGTGCTCAATCACCTGGAAGTGGCACCAGGGCAGTTGATGCCCAATGCGTGGAAGATTCTGCTATCCTGCGCGAGCGCCTGGCCAAAGGCGATGGAAGGGCAGGCCATGACGGTGGATGAGTTCTTCTGCTGCTACAAAGCTTCGGGGCAGCAGGAAACTTGGGTGACCCTGCAAGCCGTGGCAGGGAAGGGCTTGGTGGCGGGGTTGCCAACTTCAATTAAAGGTTGGAGACCCAGGTGGTTCTATGTGTCCGATGCCGGCGGGGTTGGAGTGTCGGACGGAGAGGTGGAAGTGCCGACTAAGTTTGTGGAGGCCAAGGTGGGTGCGGCGGTGGAGGAGAGAGTAAAAAGGGTGAAGGAGTGGAGAGAGAGGGAAAAAGTTAAGTGGGACGAGCTTGTTCAGCCGTCCGCACTGTTTGCCGCGGGATTGGGTCCACAGCCGGTCGGGGGGACCTCGATCGATCGGAGCTAGAGGCCAGAAGAAGGGCGCAGGAGGAGGAGGATCAAGTCATTATGGTGAAGGCCCAGAAGTTCAAGGAAGCTCAGGATGACCGACCGCCTCAACCACTTGCAAGGGAGAGGATTCGACCTCGTCCCAAGCCTCTGGGGCAGAAGGACTTGAGTGGGTTTGTGCCACGCCCGCTCCCCAAGGATCCTCTGAAGGAGAGGTCGTTGAAGGAGATGGAGGACTTAGGCGTGGGGAAGAAAAAGAAGAGGGTGAGACGGGGGGAGGCAGAGGGTCTGAAGGAAAAGGGGCAAAGTGCCCCAGAGGGGGCTGCAGATGAGCCCGCGCCCAAAAAGTTGAAGGAGACCCCAGTTGTGGAGGAGGCTGCAGAGGGGCGGGTCGTCCCACAAGTGGTGGACGTAGCCTCCCAAGTTAGGGACGTCGTGCCCATGAGGGCTGGGATCGGCATGGGGGTGGGGAGAAGAGATCCTGAACAAAGGAGGGAGGAACGACCTCAGGGAGGTCCTGCGCCCCAGGAAGGGGGGGTCAGCTCTGCTGCTACAATTTACCATACGCGAGCGGTGGCTGGGAGGCTGGGGGAAGACGGTGGCCCAGCTAAGGCGGCGGCAGACCGCTTAGTGAAGATGGTGGAGGAACCAGCTCTGCGCGCCGCCTCTGGATTCAGTGAGGCAGACCTGTTCAGGGGGTTATGCTCCGCCCAAATGGAGGTAACTACGCTGGCAGGGGCCCTGCTGAGGAAGACGGCGGCGGCCAAGGTCAGAGCGGATGAGGCCAAGGCAGACCTGGCCAAACTGAAAGGGGACAGTGCCATATGGAAGGCTGCCCACTCTGAGCTGCCATCAGTTAAGTTGGAGTTGGAGGAGGTGCGTCGTAAGGTAACGTCGCTCGAATTCCAGCTGACTGGTGAACAGAAGAAGCTGGAGGAGTCCCAGAAGGCCTGTGCCACCGCGATCGAGCGGCATGAGGAAGCCATGAGTAACAATGAAGAGCTGGTCAGGCAGAAGGATGAGGCAGATGCTAAGGCTGAAACTCTGCAGAAGGAGGTAGAGGAGGAGCGTGCCAGATCGGTGGAGCAGGGCGAGAGCCTGCGCAAGGAGTTGGAGGCAGAGCGAAGCAGGGCGGCAGTGGAGGGGGAGACCTTGCGGAAGCAGTTTGAAGAAGAGAGAGGGAAGTTGGCGGCTGAGGTGGAGGCCTGGAAGGGGGAGTTGGATGCAGAGAAGGCTAAGGCTGCGGCTGAAAGGGAGGCTTTACAGAGAGAGCTCAACGAAGAGAAGGCGAAAGCGGCCTCAGAGAAGGCAGCCTACCCTGATCTTTATGTTGCAGCTGTTGCACAATTCAAAGAGTCCCCTGAGTTCCAAATGGCGATTGATGCTGCCGTTGCCAGTAGCTTGGCCAGAGAAGATACTGGAGGGGCTGGCCCATCAAGGCCGACTGCTGAAGGGAGAGCTGAATCTGAGGTTATTGCAAGCTTCCAGCAGTCGGACTTCTATAAGCATGAGATGTCAGAATACTGGGACAGTGGGTGGAAAATGTGTAAAAGGAGGGTAGAGGAGCTCTTCCCAGATCTTGACTTGTGTGGCGTAGTCATTGGTGAAGATGATGTGGCCCAGACCCCACTAGACGAAGGCGTGGAAGAAGAAGACCTGGCCTCAAGTGAAGGAGAAGAGTGAGCTGAGATGTTTTGTGGGGGGTTGTTTTTGCCTTTGTATACAGATATTTTTTTTTTTTTTTTTTTTAAGGTGATGTAATGAATTGTGTATAGACTTTGTTTGAATGAACAAAATTTCGCTTATGGTTCTAGTCGATGATGTACTTATGGCACATTTTTGCATATCTCTGTTTGTGTTGATTTGGTCTTGATTTGCTTTGCTTGTGACTATTTTGTGTCACTGATGTTTTCAGCAAATGCATGTGCCAGGCCAAAACCTAAGCCAGAATAGGATAAGGAATTTTCTAATACAGAGTGAAATAGCAAATTTGTTTAAGTGTGGGATAACATCTTTAAAGTATGGCTAAATGTCAAAGTATCTTGAAAAAGTAGATTGAAATGAGATGTTGGAGGTGTGATTTTCAAATGAAATATGGCGGAGCATCTTTAAAATATGACTAAGTGTCAAATTACCTTGAAAAAGTAGGCTGAGATGTAATGCTTGAAGATGTGATTTGTAAATGGAATATGGGAAGACATCTTTAAAATATGACTAAGTGTCGAAATATGTTGAAATTGTGGTCAAGCGCCAGACCATGACTGAGTGTTTTGTTTGATGACCCTTCATTCATAGGTCTGACTGGGGCTTGTGAAAATGCTCAGGTTTGGCAGAGGCTTTGAGCGCTCGACTGGCCGAGGCTGTTGAAGGTGCTCAGGTCGGACTGAGGCTTTGGAAAGCGCTCAGGTCTGGCTGAGGCTTTTGAAGTTCTCAGGTCGGACTGAGGCTTTGGAAAGTGCTCAGGTCTGGCTGAGGCTTTTGAAGGTGCTCAGGTCGGACTGAGGCTTTGGAAAGTGCTCAGGTCTGGCTGAGGCTTTTGAAGGTGCTCAGGTCTGGCTGAGGCTTTTGAAGGTGCTCAGGTCGGACTGAGGCTTTGGAAAGTGCTCAGGTCTGGCTGAGGCTTTTGAAGGTGCTCAGGTCTGGCTGAGGCTTTTGAAGGTGCTCAGGTCGGACTGAGGCTTTGGAAAGTGCTCAGGTCTGGCTGAGGCTTTGAAGGTGCTCAGGTCTGGCTGAGGCTTTTGAAGGTGCTCAGGTCGGACTGAGGCTTTGGAAAGTGCTCAGGTCTGGCTGAGGCTTTTGAAGGTGCTCAGGTCGAACTGAGGCTTTGGAAAGTGCTCAGGTCTGGCTGAGGCTTTTGAGCGCTCGGTCTGGCCGAGGCTGTTGAAGGTGCTCAGGTCGGACTGAGGCTTTGAGTGCTCGGTCTGGCCGAGGCTTTTGGAGGTGCTCAGGTCTGGCTGAGGCTTTTGAAAAGTGGCGCTGCAAAGAAAAGTTGCATGGAAGCTACATTCAGACAGTTGAATTATAGAAAGTGGGAACTCCAGTCGACATTTGTATTATGTATTGAAAAAGGAAAATACAACAATTTCGACAATACAAAATAAGGACTCATTGGTAGTAACGCTTCAGGTGTTCAGCATTCCAGGGATGGGGAAGGTCTCGGCCATCCATGTCTTGAAGTCGGTAAGTGCCTGGTCGTGGTCGGGCCTTCACCACATAGGGCCCCTCCCATTTGGCTGCCAATTTGCCCTCGGTTGGATTCTTTGTGGCAAGAGTTGCTTCTCTCAAGACAAGGTCGCCAATGGAGAACTCCCGCGGTCGGACTCTGCGGTTGTAGTGTGCTCTCATTTTCTGTTGGTACGAGGCCAATCTGACAGCAGCAGTCTCTCTGAGCTCCTCAATGAGATCCAGGTCTGCTCGACGGAGTTCTTCGGTTGAGGCAAGATCTGGATGTAGGACCCTGGGGGTGGGCAGACCGACTTCTACAGGAATGACCGCCTCAGCGCCGTATGTTAGGCGAAAAGGGGTTTTCCCCTGTAGGAGTCCGGGCAGTGGTTCGGTAGGCCCAGAGTACATGTGGCAGTTCCTCAGCCCAGAGGCCTTTAGCAGCTTCGAGCTTAGTTTTGATGATCTTCAGGAGAGAACGGTTTGTGACCTCAACTTGGCCGTTTGCTTGGGGGTGACCAGGGGAGGAGAAACATGGTTGAATCTGGAGGTCTGCACAAAACTGCCTGTACTTGGTGTTGTCGAATTGCTTTCCGTTGTCGGTGACGATGGCTTGAGGGATGCCAAACCTGCAAACGATCGACTGCCAAATGAACTTGGTCGTATTTCGCTCGGTGATGGTGGCCAGGGGTTCTGCCTCTACCCACTTGGTGAAGTAATCGATGGCGACAATTGCAAACTTGGTCTGGCCGCGGCCGGGGGGAGTGGACCAACCAAGTCGATCCCCCATTTGGCGAATGGGTAAGGGCTGCAAAGGGTGATCAGTTCGGTAGAAAACAGATAAAGCCCTAGGCTTGAAGGATTACATTGTTCAAATAAACCAAATAAAAATAAAACAAGTCTTCAAATTCAATTCCTCACAAGCTAAGTCCTTGGAGGGAGTGAACCACCTGAACCTGAAAAATAAAGTTCCCATATAGGGTGAGCCACAGCCCAGTAGAGAAATACTAAACCAAGCATAAGAATTAACTACAGCATTAACATCTGATACATGGTTAACACTCTACAATCAAGTTACAATTCTCATGACACAAATGTCTACATTGCCTATGACACACTGTCTATGGCACATTTTACTTTCCACTTATGGCTCAGAACCTGGCCAAATAACTCAACGGGGTTTCATCTTTTATTAACAATACTTCCATTTCAACAGGAATAACAATTTAAGTTAGACCTAACCATAACAAATACACAAGTTGGTGTTGTATCAATCATAACCAATTCACTTCCATACTTCCCAACTGATACACATTTTAGTGATGTATCATATCAACAATAAATAGAAATATATCTATTAAACAATAAGCACACATAAGAGTGATGCTACTGGAGTCCATCCCCTATCTCCTCCCAATAAATCCGGTTTAGAGGTCCATCCCCTATCTTCCCCTAAACCGTGGAGTTCATCCCCTATCTCCTCCAAAACCAATGCATATGCAATAAAACACACAATTGCCATATACAATACATAATTAATACACAAATGTTCTGTATTAACTTAACAGTCAAACAATTGACTCAATTCCAGTTATACCTAAGCCGCATGCAAGGTCTACAACAATCAATGGCTATCCTCCACCGATAGCCCAAAACAGTTATTTCTAAACAAGAAATAAATACATCAATGAATGTAAATTTAACATTCCCAAAGGTAAATATTTAAACTACCCAATTCCATGAATTAAACCAAATTCCTCATTGTTCCTTTAAATTAATTATACAAATTAATCTAAACCAAAACCCTAAGGTTTCTTCCAAAATTACCAAACTACCCCCACATACCAAAATACCAACACTTAGGATTAAAGCGTATAAATGGAGTAGGAAATCCCTACCTCAAAGAAAGAACCAGAAAAGATGATGATGAAGAAGATGCTCGAAACTCCAAAGTGCTCCAAACTGACAACTGCTCAGATTAAATGGAAGCCCTCACTCTCCTCTATCTTATTTGTAAAAGAACTAGGGCAAAAACCCACCCTAACTAGATCAAATCAAGGAGAGAAGATGAGTTGGGAGAGGGAGAACTCGTAACCTAGGGTTTAGAATATGAAAGGGACTCAAAAACTGAATTAAAACACGCTGCTGCGTATTTAAGTCTGACAGGCTCGCTCGAGCGAAGACATGGTCGCTCGAGCGACCAGACACAAGAAAGTGTCGCTCGAGCGAAGAAAAGCTCGCTCGAGCGAAGAATGCAATGCTTCAGGTCTGCAACCCAGAAGCATGCTCGAGCGACAAAATGCTCGCTCGAGCGAAGAACTCGAAAACATACACCTCGCTCGCTCGAGCGAAGAAAAGCTCGCTCGAGCGAAGACACTATGCTCTCAGGTCTATACTAGACGCAATCGCTCGCTCGAGCGAAGAAACCCTGGCTCGAGCCAGCAGGAACAAAACTCAACCTCGCTCGAGCGACCAAACCCTCGCTCGAGCGACCAACCCAAAAACTGGACAGCAACTCTTGGTTTCCGAATCCAACCAACCCGAAACAACCTGCCCAATACATCCTATAACTCAAGAATAAGGAATTAAAGGACAACAACGACAATAATAAGACAATAAAATCTACGGAACATAAGTCCGAATATGATAACCAAATGGGAAAAGACCGGGGTCGCTATACTCCCTAAACGAGACCGGGCCAAAAAACTCTTGTGGTGCTAAAGTCTCAGAAATATGAAAAAATAAAAAGTAAAAAGAGAAGGAAATGAAGGGAGAGAGAGAGAGAGAGCTCGATCCACATCCGTAGGGCTGGCTAGGCTAGGTCCATATAATATGATAGTTTATGTCATGGATTAAATAATTTTTATAATCATTCACATTTGTTGTTAAAAAATGAACAATGTTATGTTGTTTGCAATGACGTTTTGCTTTTATCATCTGATGTGAAATCACACCAAATTATATAATAAGAGGATTATTGGGAGAACACAAGCATTTGAATAAAGTTTTCTTGTAAAGTTTTCTACCACCTGTTTACTAGTATATTTGTATTTAATAAAGTTTGAAGTAACTATATTATAGTCAATTATGGATCTTATTAATGAATATTCCAAGAATATTGATTAACAAACTTCAAATGATTATGTAATTTTTTATAACATACATTTTATATATAACTCATGCATAATCATTTCAAACTTATTAACAAGTGTTTTTACATCTCTAATGTTTGAATAAATAGCTAGCTATTGCTACATTTCAACAATAAATTATAGAAGAATTTCTTCATAAATTTCATCTTGAGAAATTATAATCTGTTTAGTCTTATGAGATTTCTTATGAACCGATTAGTCTTGTTGATGTTTGTAAGGTGGATTTAATATATTCTTTGGGTGAAGTTTTACGTTTCTAACCTTATTCTATACAGAATTAAATTGACACTACAAGAAATTTCACTTTTAAAGTTTAGTCGCCAAAAGTACAATTTTAGTCGCCGAAAATTTTGCTGAAAGGTTGTCGGGAAAGGTATTGGCGAATAAAAAATATTTAGCCGTCAAAAGTCCTATAAATGGAGACTAATATTTTTAGTCGCTAAAAATAATATTTTCGTCACCAAAAATCTTATTTTCCGCTACTAAAACTTTGGTCGCCAAAACTTGAAGTATCTACAGCGACCAAAGTTTTAGTCACCAAAGGGTTTTTTTTAATTTTTTTCATCTTATTTTTTTTTTTTCATTTTATTTTTTTAGCTACTAAATTCTTAGTCGTCTAAAGTCTGTTTTTATTTTAGCTACTAAATATTTAGTAACCAAAAGTTTTTCTCCATTTTATTTTTATTTTTATTTTTAACTACTAAATATTTAGTAGTCAAAAGTTTTTCTCCACTTTATTTTATTTTTAGCTACCAACTATTTAGTTGCTAAAAATATTTACTTCATTTTTTGCTATTAATTGTTTAGTCACCAAAACATAATTTTATTTTATTTTTTAATTAATTTATCCACATGTATGTATTCCATACAACCTGTATCATATATATAAATAAAGCAATACATATATTATCAATCATTCCGCAATTTGCATCCATTTCACTTCCAACCATCCAAAAATAAATAACTTTTAATGACAAATTTCATACAAAGTAAGTATATTCCAACCTAAAATAATAATATTATTCCATGCAAAACGGAGAATCATACCAAAACATGTCCTCCGTACACAAATATATTCACTACCATGCCAAATATATTCCCTAAGGAAGATATCTTTATTGTGTGAAGTGAGTTGATAACAATGTCCATAAGCCGAGACACCTCAGCTTGAAATTCAAACTTCTCTACATTACTGTGGAGTGATCTCTTCGACAAATTTCCCTAAACCACATAAATACAAAACACGTTAAAAAAAATAAAGAAATAAATGGAGAGATGGAGACAGAGAGAGGGGAAGGTAAAGAATTAGAAAAATCCAGTTCTCAAAGGAAAAATGTCCATACCTCCTAACAATAGATTTGGCATTTGAAAAATTGTTTGAGCATGTAAATCTCCCTCTTTCCAATTAATGTTTTTTTCTAGTTGTACAAAGAACGTTTAGCTTCTTGATTCTCAAACAAATACCTTAATGATTCTAGTTATGCATACAGTCATTAAATCATGGGTTCATTAATCAGCTGAATGCAATAGCACAAATACTGGCAATAGAACCAAAGGTATAGCTCACACCACAAAATAGACACTGCTCAAAATATTTGAATTTACCATTAAGCATATATTCTTCAAATCTAGCAAAGGTGTGCTCTGATCTTCTCTTATATCAGTTGTTTTCTCAGTTGTTCCAAACTCCCCTGTTAAGGATGATTGACTGTTCAAGAAGCAGGATGTGATCATGTGATCTACGTTGGCCGTTGAGGAAAAACAATGAATAACATGAAAGAACACACTAGTGCTCATCTATAAAATGGATAGTGTTCCAGGTAGCATACCTTATAACCAAGTGTTTTGAAGTTAGTAGCCTCACGTCACCAGGAAAAAGGTCGCCAGGTTCAAAAATTACAATGTCACCAGGAACATCTCTTTGGTCAACTCGAACACATAATTCAGTCTGAACAACTCTGTCTGCACCCCTTTGAACTTTAACCGGGCATCGAACAAATTCTGAGAGCTTCATTGCTGTTTTTGAACTTCCATACTCCTGAAAGGTAGATGGAGAATACAATAAATAAATGCTTGAGAAACGAATATGTACAGCATCATTCTGATTGGAATAACTAAAGGAAAAATATACCTGGTAAAATCGGAGGGAGACGTTTATGAAGACCAATACGAGCACGATGCATCCATTGGGACTGTCACTAGCTAAGTACGAAAGGGCTGACAAAACAATCAAAATAATATTGAAAGAGTGAAAAAAGGCACTCCACAGAAGATGCCAACAGCTTGGAAAAGTATATTCTAGAGGAATATTCGGGCCATTTTCCTTCAATCTTCTCTCAGCTTCAATGAAGCTCAAACCTACAGGAAGTCGAACAAATTAGTATCTCATTGAAGAAATGACACTTGGACTAGGTCATTCACATTGCAGAGGGTAACTGATTTCCTTTTGTAGGTCATTTACATAAATTAAATGCTTAAACAACAATGCACAACTCAAAAGTAAAATTGAACAGAAATAACCATTATCTCTCTTGTTTCCAACAAAATGTTCCTATTAAATTTTAATAGTAATTGTAAGAGAAAATATATTACAGGTGAAAACATACATACTTGTATATGTTTTATTCTGAGTACAAACTTATAATGCATACTAACTATAGAAAAAAGTGTTTTAGTTATAGTATCATTGTTGCAACACAAATTAGAATGAGCAAGAACAAACCTTTTTTTCCTAGCTGGTATCTATTTACTGTTGGCCTACCTGCTGAAAGTTAACTGGTGCCAAGGACTCTATTACTTACTTCTAACCACAAACAGTACTACATGCATCATTTAGTTTCAACTCTCCATAAATATGACATATGGGAAATCAATTAAGCCCCAACTTTGCATCTCAAGATGATGAAGAAGAAAACATGTTAAATTTGTAGCAAAGTTTTCAAAGAGAAATTTATTGTATCTAGAAAATAGTGTCAATATTTGAAACATACAAGTTAAGTAATATTTCAAATACAGTGCTCTAGGACATTAACTTAATTAAAGTTCTCATATTGTCGAGCCAGATTGATTTGTGGTGGGCTTGACAACATTTTCCATATTTCCTTTGAATAAACCGTATACTAAAATATAAAATTAGAACTTGATTAAGTGAATGTAACAGGATTTTGGCATGTCGTTGTAGAGTACTTTCTATTCAAGGTTACAAATGGTTTACTATTCTTCCAACAATTAAAGATGTTTCTGTTAGTAGACATTACTAATGATTATAAACTAAGGGTTGGTTTGGAGTGTCCTAAAAAAGTGCACTTTTTGTCTTTTTGGACTAAAAAAGTTAAGAAAAAAATATGGAGGTTTGGGTTAACTTTTTGACTTTTTATGAAAAAATATGTATTAAAAAATTGTATAATAATTGTATAGGGGAATAAAGTAATTGTATAGGCGTACGGTGGGGAAGCAGCACGGCAGAGAGGGTGGGTAGGGAGATTATTGACTACTTCTCGGGCATTATACTGGATGGTTTTGTTCGGCCTGTGGGGGTCATCAGGGTCCCATTTTGATAATCTGAACCGTTCAATGTGTATAAATCGTCGAATACTATAAGTCTATAAAAAATCACGTTGATTGGATATCGATAGCTATCTGATCGGATTTATTTTTTTCAATCATTAATTATAACACCATCCATTGTTGTACATAACTGATTTGATCATATAGTTATCGATATCCGATCAATGTAATTTTTTACAGACATATAATATTTAACGAGTTCTATATATTGAACGGTTTATATTATCAAAATGGGACCCGTGATGGCCTCCACGGGCTGAACAACAATGTGTGTGAAAATCACACCGAATCATTTCATTTTTGCCAACAGCCGCTGCACAAGCATCAATTCAAATTGTACTTTTTGTAGAAAAATTAATTTTTTAATTTTTTTTTTTGGTGAATAGTGATATCTTTTGGATTTTGGAGTAACTTTTTGACTTTTTGGCTTATATAGGATAAGCCAAACCAGCCCTAAACAAAGATAGGTTGGTGGTTATTAGAGTGTTCATATGCGAAGGATCACATCACAACTAGTCTTATGCAAAGTGGTGGATCCAGAAATCATAATTGGGGAGGAGCCTTAAACTGACAAGTGGTTTGTTGGTCTAAACTGACCTTCATTAGTTCATTGGTTCCTGATGAATTTCCTTGTAAAAATAGGTTGTTCCATGCCTCCAAATTTCACAGCCTACAATATAAAATTATAAAATTAAGGTCACATATATCTACTAACATTGTGGGGTGTGAGAAAATATCAAGGAGTTGTATTTGTTTTACCATTCTAATTGTTCTATTATTAGCGGATTGCTTCTCACTCACCGTGGATGTAGACATTTGAGCCGAATCACATAAAATCTTGTGTTTTCTATTTTTCTTGTGACCATTCTATTTTTATTTTATTTGCTTCTATAGCTTGGGTGGGATTATTCCAAACAATATCTAAATAAATATAATTTTTATATATAAAACTCATTTAGAATGACATGACAGTTGTATTTTTATAATTACAAGCTACAATGATCAATGTTTTGACTCAAAATGAAAAGATTACAAATATTACCATGATTAAAAATGATAGGGTCACAAATAACCACACTAATTTTCTGCTTCTCACTCAGAGGTTGCCTAACATTAGACCACTTAATTCTATTGCCTTCGACCTAAGAATTTTTGTTAGTGTTCTAATTGGTGGGAAATCCAATGGATAATCCCTAATAATTGAGAATGTGGAATCCTATTCCTTTTGTCTTGATGTGGAGTGCGTGGAAGTTAAGCAATAACTGCCTTTTCAATGGTTGCCAAACAGATTTTCAAAGAAATTAGGTAGCCTTTGGTTCACTGGAATGAAATAAAATGGGAATAAATATTTGTTTATTCATTCCCATGAACCAAATAGAACATTAGGGAGTTGATTAAAGTTAGGGTGGCTTTATGGATCAATTACAGCAGAGTTGAGGTGCCTTATGACTTGGTACCAAATTTGTCAAAAATTAGATCTATGGGAAGTTTGGATAGGTAGTTTCAGGGAGAACTTCAATTTGAGCTTGGCATATAACAAACATGTAATAGGCAATATGAATAAATATCTTGGATGGCTTTGGAAAGTAGAAAAGGCAATCCACAAGAATCTAACAATAACCACACTTGACTATAATTACAGACAATAGGCAAGAATTCAGTTGGCACTATATTCATGTTTCAACGTCAAGTAAGAATCTGAGTTCTATTATTGGAAAGTAAGAAGCTGACTATTATTACAGAACTCACTACAGCACTATGATCATTAAAAGTCAAAATTTGAGCAAACAATTCAACCACAACAATCAACAAGCTAATGAATCATCACCATTTTCCCAATTTTGCAGAAAACACAGACCTACTTGTAAGATTTGAAGAGAGAGAGAGAGAGAGAGAGAGAGAGAGAGAAAGAAAGAGAGAGATTAAGAGAGAGCGTACTGTTGGCCGTCATCGAAAGCAGGGGTAGGGGCTTGTTCGCTGTTGTAGTGAGTGACCAAGGTGTCAAAGCAATTCACACCATTTCCCTATTTTCCGATGCCATTTTTTTTTTCTCTCTCAAACGATTCGTAGAGAAATTAAAACCAACAATGGATCAGATTGATATGTTTAAGCAACAATAATTGATCTCACAATCGGTGTGGAGATTATATATATATATATATATATCAGTTGATTAGAGAAAGAGAAGATAAAACCTTGCAATGCGGGAGGAACCACCGATCGAGCTTCCATGGGTGATGTAATCTCAGGCGACGGTGACCAACAACGAGGTGAATCGGTGATTCGGTTGCCAGCTACCGCGAGGGAGAGGAGAGGAGCAGCGGAGAAAGAGAGGCAGAGAGACAGAGAGAGAGAAAGACGCTTGAAGAGAGAGAGAGAGACAGGCGCTGGTTTGGGTTTGGAAGAAAATTGCTCGAGAGCAAGAGTGGCTCTAAACTAGCATTAATTTGTCTTTTTGTGTCCATTATTTTGTCTTTTCTGTTTTTTTTTTTTTTTTTTGTATATAAGTTGGCTGCCAGCTTAGTAGAGCTCTTTTTATAACTCTACTTTTAGAGCTCTGTAGCATGGTTGGGGTTTGGAAACCAAATATATATATATTATACACCATTAGCCACTAGATATTTTTAGTCTCCAATTAATTTTATAAATTCTTTTAAAATTTGAAATGCTTCTTCCTAAATATTAATTTTTTGACAATTAAAATATTTTTTTGTCACTAAAAATAATTTTTAGTGATCAAATTTTTGATTGCCAAAGATAAAAAATAATTTTTTTATTTTCCATTCGGCGACTAAATTGTTTTAGTAGCCAAAACTCAATACGGCGACTAAAATATTTTTTTATAGCTAACAATATGTTTTTAGCAACCAAATTTTGATCGCCAAAGATAAATAAAAAAAAAAAAAATCATTTACATTTAGCGACTAAATTGTTTTAGTAGTCAAAACTCAATATAAGGCAACTAAAATATTTTTTTTGTCGCCAATTCTTTTATTTTTAGCGACTAAAGTTTTTTTTAGTTACCAATAATCAATGTACCTCGACTAAAAAAATTAGTAGCTAAATATTGTATTTTTTATGACTTAAAAAATTTTGGTCATCAATTTCATAACTTTTGATGACTAAATTTTTTAAGATACACTTTGTGTAGTGTGATTTTTTCCTATTTACAAAGAAGTTTGGGAACACAAAACAATATTTTCTGGGATTTTGTTAAGAGAATCGTGGGATTGATTGAAGTAGGTTCCCGTTTTAGGGGGTCAGTTGTGAATATATACATTAGGGGATGAAACCGTTGTAGCAATGTGAATTTTCTGGCAGTTTGAATGTAAAAGAGAAAGCTAAAAGATTTGATCAGACAAAAAAAATGAGACCCATCTTCCAGTTTTGAATCTTGTTCACCATACTATTATTATTGCGACTATCTGAAGAGATAAAATCATCATCAATGGCAAAACCGAGTTGTCTTGAAAAATGGAGCAATGTAAGTGTCCCTTTCCCTTTCGGCATAGAAGACCCCGACTGTTCCATGAACGAAAGCTTCCTGCTAAAATGCATCCATTACGACACTTCTGGTTTGTGTTCTTATTCCAAAATAATGCTCAAGGACTTACAGATACTGAATATATCCACATTGTATCTTTAACTCATAATAATATCTTAACCTTTACATTTTTTTAAGACACTACACACCTTAAATTATATTTTGACCTTAACACATCAATCGAAAATAAATAAAAAAAAATCAATAGCATCAAACTCCCATGTTGTAAAGACGTGTTATATACGTCCACATTTTCAATTAATGTACTCGAAACATGAAGACCACAATTTATAAAATAAGAATTTTCAACTTATACGTCGTTTATGACAATAAAAACACACATCCCCACCTTTTGTTTTTTAAAAACAAAATATTTTACAAATTGGCATTGTAAGTCACATCTTCATATCATAACCATAATCCATGTTTTTGTTAGGGATCTCATTCAACTAGTGTGGGATGTAACATTGTACACATTCACATTAGCTTACATTGAGCATAACCTATAGGCACAAAAATCCACAATAGGATGGTACATAGTTTTAGCAGATAATCAAACCTCAGCTAATGTGCCTTCCAATATCAAACAAATAAATTACAACAATAAGTTTTTTTTTATTTCAAAATAATCTATATGACAGATGTACACCATATTTTGAAGGTGTGCACAAATGTAACCCACACTTTAAAAACCACATCGTAAATAGAGAAAAATTGGGATGGGATTTGGGTATTCAAAATAGGGGAAAGTTGATGTGAATATCTTCTTATTTTGTAATGGCTTGATTCGTTCTAAGAATGAGTACAAAAATCTTTTAGTAAACTTTGGGCGAACATATAATTTTAAGATATGGATATTTTGGTTATTTATGGATATTAACCAGCATTTCAAATGTAAAATATAGGATTATTTTGTCATTTCCACGTAGATAAGATTGTTGGGTTCATTAAATTATTTGAAGGACTTACTGATTACTAAAATATAAAAATGAGATTTATTAGTACTTCCCCTAAATTATGTATCAAAATGTTAAGCAATGTTACTTTAATAGTGCATATGTTATTTTTTTTTTTTTTTTTTTTTCTTTTATTAATGGTAGGAAATATGATTGGGGCACTAATTAAGGTGCATTGAATTTGTATTAACTTGCCCTTATTTTAATAAA
>JAPPVO010004821.1:0-30073 GCA_030407325.1 Camellia japonica
TAATATAATAAAATAATCAAAATAAAATCTAAAAATATGTATAAAAATTTATTAATTTAAAGATTGAAGGGCGGCGCAATAGCTACATTAGATGTGTAAAAGATATATATATATATAATAGATAAATAATACAAAAGTATAGTGGGTCCCATTCTGCTACGCTGTCAGCAACAGTAATACGATATTGCTTTAGGTCGGTTTTATAAAATGAACATTATGGATATGTTTGGTTTGAGTTTGAGAGATGAGTTTTAGAAAAAAATTTCTAAAAAATTGTTTGGTTTGAGATTTTTCTCAAAAATTTCCAAAATCACTTACTCTCTCCTACACATCAATCAATCATTTTTTTCTCTCTCCTCTCTCCTTCTCAATCACTTTTTCTCTTACAAACATCTACTCAATTACAATAAAATATCAAATCATCCCAAACTCCCACAAAAATTTTTTCTTTCAAAATATACAACCAAACAAACCAAAAAAATTTCTAAAATAACTCTCTCAAATTTTTTTCAAAAACAACTCTCTCAAAAACAAACCAAACAAACCCTATATTCTTTTGGGTCCAACTATTTAATAGGAAGAATACAGCTTGAACACCAATGCTAGCAGCTCCATTAAATAAGATAGCAAGTATCACGAAGCTTACCAACTGGTAAATCTGACACTAATTGAGTGTTAAGATATTAGGGCCCGAAATAGGTTATATCGACTCACACAACCTACCTTATCTTACTTGACTCTATCTGTATACGTATGGGCGGTTTCACAAATATAATAGGGTAGGGTGCGATTTTAAATAATTAATTTTGTGTTTGCCACCCGCAACCCGCCACAATCGCCGCACTATATAGATATATATATTTGAAAAAACCTGGACCATTCATTTACTTGGAAGAATTTACAACTTCCTTTATATGTTCTGTATTTGTTTTACTTAATTGACTTCTAGTTTTACATAAGTTGCACTTTGGTTAATGATTTAAATGATTCAATTTTTTTTTAACTTATTTATCCAAAAAAAAAAAAAAAGAGTATCTTTTTTGTGAACTGATTTTTATGTTTGATCAACACAATGCTCTCATATTACAAAATATAAACTGTGCAAATTATGGATGTTAAACTAATGGGTGACATAAGTGACAATTCCATTCAACCTGTAGGTAGTCTCAGTGCCAAGTTTTAGATGTGTGGAGTTAAAATTAAACAATATCTATGTTAATTTTCAAAGGAAAAAATTCAAACCGCAAAACCGCCCGCACATCCACAAACTCTATCCGCACAAACTGCGAACCGCACTGCGGGCGGTTGTGGTTTGATTTTTTCCCAAACCGTATAGATGCGGGCGGGTCAAAACTGAACCGTAAACCGCACAAATCCGATCCGCGAGCACTCCTATAAGATATCCATTGTGGCTGTTCTAATACAATAATATCTATTATATATGATACATACACAACATAAGAAATGTATGAATTTTTTGTGATAAAAGATAAAAATATTTGTTGTGTGCAATGTTATTTTGTGTTAAAAATTATGGATTTTTAATTTAATGTCTATGATATTAAAATTTTATAAGATAAAAGACATAACATTTTCATAATAGTTGAGATTTCTCAACATTTTCACAGAAAAATTTTAACACAAAAATTTAAGCACAAATAAATTTGTTTTCATAAAGAAATCCTAACTTTTCACAGAGAACAAATTTTTCTGTAACAAGTTGAAATTTTTTTAATAATATTATTGAGAAACCTTAACTAAAAAAAAAAAAAAAAATGGACCTCTCCTACTACAAAAAATTGAAGAGGGATGTTTTATTAATTTTTTCTAAAAATTATCAATATTAAATTTATGATATGAACATCAAAGTGAAAGTGGAAGTGAAAATTATGAACCATTATAATTATATTATGAATGATATAGTGTAAATGTTACACACTTACAAGTTATTGTGATTATGTTATGTATATTGTGATAACGTATATACAATATGTACCTTTTTAAAAGTGCACATCATAACTTCTTAAAATATTATGTTCTAAAATATTTTTGAAAATTCAAAATTTATTTTTGATAACTCAATAATCATATAGAGTGACTCTTTATATATTTCAGACTTGGAAAGGATTATAGGTGATTGGGAGTATATGGACACGACAATGCTACATGTATAGAAAATCTATACACAAAATACACAAAAGTTCTTACATAAAAGTGGGACTCACATTATGTGATTAGTTTTGTATATAGTTTTTTTTTTTTTTTTAAATGAAATGTTTGATAATGAAAAAATTAAAAGTTAAAACCAAACTTCCCTCAGCTTTTAAATAATTAATTTTCAAAAAAATTATATAAATTATTTTTATCTAATAAATTATAAATAAAAACTATACCAAATAATTTGATACAAATTATAAAGTAAAAATAAGGGTTTATTACACTTTCTACTCCTAAACTATCACCAAATTATTTACTTAATCTCTGAACTATCAATTGAGTTTACTTAGTCCTAAAGTATATAAATTAAAATTTATTTAGTTCCTAAATTATCAATTGAGTTTACTTAGTCCTAAAGTATATAAATTAAAATTTATTTAGTTCCTAAACTATCAATTAAATCTATTAATTCCTACAGTATTTAATTCACATTTGTTTAGTCTCTGAAAATATTACAAAAATAGAATATAAGCACATAAGTATTATAAATTCGTAAAAGACTATCTAATAAAATTTTGTTGAAAATACTGAGAACCAAACTCTGATACTAATTTAAACACACAAAAAAAAATATATATACTTTTTAAAGATAAAAAATACTTTTGTGATGACTGGTTTCATTTTTGCGTCACTTCACTTTTGTTTTCATTGGGTTTGCGATGTCCGGAAGCCTTTCTCAAATAATTTATCGTTCTTGTTTATTCGGTGTTGATTCTTCACTAGTTCCGAAGAGTACTAGGTCGAGTCTGAAGTGCATAGATTAGAGCTGAGAGTTTTCTGGGCAGCTGGGCCAGGGCCGCACGTGCGGGGTAGGGCGAGTTGTGGAGGGTTGCACACTGCCTAAAAGGTAGATACTGAGTGAAGGGTGGAAGGGACCACCGCACGTGCAGGGGTGAAGGTCGCACGTGCGAGGGTGAAGGTCGCACGTGCGGGGAAGGCGCTCCGCACGTGCGGAGAAGGGCGCCGCACGTGCGAGATTCTGGGCAGCCGAATCTCTGTTTTTTTTCCCCTCTTTGGCTGTGTATGTATCACACTTAGGGCATTTCTCTCTCACTCTAAACATTATTTTGCTCTCCCTTCTCTCTAAAAACCCCCCATCAAACACCCAAAACCTTTGATTTCTTGCAATCCTTTGGGTCTAGATTCCTCTTCTCTCTCAAGTCTTGAAGATCAAAGCTAGAGCTACATTATATACGGTAGAGATTGAGTTTGGGTCACTTTGATTTCTAGGGTTTCATCCTGTCCTCTTCATCAAACCTTGAGGTAGGGATTTCTTGAGTTATATATACTTATTTTGTAATATTGATGTTGATTTAAAGGTTTTCTTGAAGTTATTATGTTGTTTTGATGTTGTGGCCAAGATGTAGAGATTTTCAAATGTGGGTTTTTTTAAAAATCTCAAACCTTTCTAATGATGGCATCTTGAGAGTGAAATCCTCTTAAGTAAGAAGATGCGGGGGTTACTTTGAGTCCCCTTTCAAGTATTTAGGGTGTGTGTGTTTTGTAGAGAGAAAAACCTAGAAATTTGGGGACTTTCTTGAATAAAAGAAGATGAGGGTTTATGGTTGCCATTATATATATATATATAAATTCATAGTGGTGTGCCATGACAAGTGTAGAAAGTGGAGAGTTTTTCCTTGTTTAATTATAAATGCTTGCATATCTATATAGTGATGTTGGGCTCCTCTACTCACGAAAAATTTTGGAGATTGAGAGTATTGTATAAAATTTTGCAATATCATTAGAAATGGTGAAAGTAATGGAAGTGTATAGATTGTGGGCATGTTATTGTAATGGTGATGATTGGTAACAAACTTTGGGCTATTTGTGGAATAGCATTGCAAGGAGAAAAGAAAGTTGATCATTATTGTGTATTGTGAATATTATGTCGAAAAACAAACAATTATGACATTGCATATTCATTCAATTGATTATTACAAGATTTTTATTTAGCTTTGGCATGTTGTATAAACATTTTTGGCATCTACTGTTGCAAGAGCTGAGTTGAGATTTGAAATCATTTTGCTTGAGAAAGGAATAATGTGAAATACTATTATTGAAATGTTTATGGGGTAAATACGTTGGTAAGTCCGGTTAGGAGGTATAGATGAATTTGATAAGTTGACCTGAGTGCCCTGGGTGAAAGACCGAAAACAAGCGCGGAAGAGGTATCACTTTCCTTCCGGTTAGCAACCGGTAAAATGGGGTTATTGGTAGTGCTTGTTGGGCCTACTTTTCTACACCAACCTAGGGATTACCTGAGTCGTATTTACCGCCCCTATTGATTAAATTTGGAGATTTCGGAATTATTGAGATTTTAAAACTATTGTTGAAACTTGATGATTTTTAAGAAGAGCATGTGCATGACATTTCCCTTAAACTGGCATTGCATGGCATCACATTTAATAGTGGAAAGTCTAGCATAACTATATATATTTTGTAAGGCTTATTTACTGGGCTTTATGCTCACCCCTACGGGATTTGTGCAGGTAAAGATGTGGTGATTCTGCCGAGTTGAGGGCGTGAATATATTATGTGAAGAGTGGATAACTCTATTTTGTTGTGATTAAATTGCTAGCCAAGGGTTATTTTTGTATGGATCCGAGAGGCCACTTTTGTGTAACTGGGCTTTAAGTCTTGGAAGTTGTAAGCCCATGAGGGCATTTTATTATTTTTGGAACATGACATTCTACATGCTATAGATTCATGTATTCTTTAATCCTTGAATGTATAATTCGCATGTGGGACTTTTGTATAAACTTATTGGTTAACGATGTAAAGATGGGAAAATTGTTATTATTTAGTGGATGTTGGTTGGCGTAATTAAATTATATTGGTTATTTTTTTCGGGGAGTTACAACTTTATTTTTTGATACATGTAAATTAAAATTTATTTAGTTCCTAAACTATCAATCGAATCTATTGAGTCCCTAAAGTATTTTATTTAAATTTATTTAGTCCCTAAAATAATTACAAAAATAAAATATAAACTCATAAGTATTATAAATTTGTAAAAAACTCTATCTAATAAAATTTTATTGACAAAACTAAGAACCAAACTCTGATACTAATTTAAATACACAACAACAAAAATAATACTTTTTAAAGATAAAAAGTACTTTATTTTTTTGATACGTGTAAAAGAACATAATTCATATAGTTTTCTACCTATGGGAGAGGATATTAACGTTTGACCTGGAATAGCTACAACACCCCTACCACTGGGTAGATATCACAAAATTTCTAAAAAGAGGCGAGAAATAAGCTGTTAGAATTGAGGACTTCGAATTCATGAGGTTCCTAAAGATTATACTCTTTTAACATACAAGGAGTATTTTAATTTTTTAAAAAAATTAAAAAATAAATAAATAAAAAACATAGACCAAGTCCTTTGGCTTCAGTTTAAATAGTTTGAGCTACACGATAGCAATCACACAAGTTGCTAGCTGAACCCATCAGGCTGTCACATGATTTCAATAATTACATTTGACGTTTTAATGTGGAGCTTAGAATTTGCCAATCTGTTATATATATATATATATATAAAATTGCCATTCCTTTAGATGAAACAAATGTTATAATAATCATAAAGTTCAACATCTCAATGCAAATAACAGAGAACAGCAAAACGGTCAAACCCGTTCCAATACCTTCTAACATGCTTTTAGATGCCTAGATGCTCTATGTGCTTGATGACTTGCTCAAGTAGAATACATTAACTTGCTCAAAACTATTGGCAAGAAATTGCTTAACCATACACATTACATAAACAATTTAGTCCATAGGCTTTCATCATCTTTTTCTTCCTAAAGGCAGCATCTATGCAAGGGTAAAACTGATGTACTCAGCCCTTTTTAAAGAACAAGAAATTGCCTTTGAACAGGTCAGCTATGCAACAACATTAAGAAGCATAATGGTGTTGTCATGTGTCTAAAATCATCATCTAGGTACGTATTGTTTGAATTGCAAGAATAGATAATCTAGCCAGAATCCTCATTTGTTTGCAATTTCTCATCAAAAGTAGAGTTAATCTCAATTTTGTTCTCATTTTGAGATTGTTAACCATTGAAAATTTTAATAGATTTACCATTTCCTGAAACACACAAGTCAACAATCAAGTATCAGAGACACATCACCAAAATAAGAAACAAGACCCATATAAAAGAAGAAAATCATCCTTCCTTGTCATGGTCAAAAGCTAATATCAGATTAAGTTACAGTTCTACAGGCCCCTACAAGGAGCTAAACTGGATGAGTATAGGCCAAGCAATAATTGTTTTGATGAAACATATATGACACTACTCAACATACTTGCCCACAAACAGAACCTTAATTCTAGCCATTAACATTGCAAGACATGATTTGAGAATTTGATGAAACTAAATTGTCAAGTAAAGAATATTTGAATTTGAATCAATTCCTCTCAATATCATTTCATTCATATCAAGCTGTTACAATTTATAGAGAAGATGATTACAAGATGATTACAACTGTTAACTTGACTACAGTTAACATAACTATGAGTCTAACTAAGAGAGGTTACATAACTAACTTCTGTAACAGTAATTAGTTAGAAGTTAGTTATGAAGCTGCTGAGAATTAATCTGGTACTGCTGGACTCTGCTACGGCTTGATATATTCTGCTATGGCTTGATGTACTCTGCTATGGCTTGATGCACACAATTAATGCAGCACACAATTGAGTCATCTTGATGGTGCAATAACTGATGCATCTTCTTCTTGGGTATGCAACTGAACTGCATTCTTATCATGCCCCCGCAAGCTCAGAGGAGGGGATGACGGCAAGAGCTTGGACAGAAGAAATTGAAACCGAGACACAGGGAGAGGCTTAGTAAAGAGATCTGCCAGCTGATCAGAAGAAGAAACATGACGAACATCAACCTGTTTAGCAGCAACACGTTCACGAATATAATGATAGTCCACAGCTATATGCTTAGACCGAGCATGAAAGACTGGATTGGAACTGAGAGATATAGCAGACATATTGTCACACCAGATAATAGGACAGCAAGAAGAAATCTTGAGCTCAGACAAAAGCATTTGAAGCCAACAAAGCTCAGCAGCCACCTGGGCTAAAGCACGATACTCAGCTTCAGTGGATGAACGCGAGACGGTGGGCTGTTTTTTAGCGGACCAAGAGATCAAATTGGGTCCCAAAAACACAATATCCTGTAGTAGACCGACGATCAACGATACAACCAGCCCAATCCGAATCAGAAAAGGCAAAAGATCAAGAGGACCTGAAGTAAACTGCAAGCCTTGAGAAAGAGACCCCTTCACATACCGAAGAAGATGTTTAACTGCAACAAAATCAGCCTCAGAAGGAGACTGCATGGCCTGGCAAGCATGATTAACAACAAAGGCAATGTCTGGTCCGGTGATGGTTAGATACTGCAGAGCACCGACAAGACTTCGATAGAGCGAGGGCTGAGAAAAGGGAACGGAGGAAGAAGCAGTAGAAGAGGGTTTAACAGACATAGGAGCAGCACAAGGTTTACAATTGAGTAAGCCAGCTTTATCAAGAATGTCAAGAGCATACTTAGATTGAGATAAGAAGTAGCCAGCAGGAGAATGGATAACTGAAATTCCTAAAAAATAGTTGATATCACCTAATTCCTTCATGGAAAAAGAAGTGTACATGGATTGAATAAGAGCAGCAATATGAGAAGGATTATTTCCTGTTAATAAAATGTCATCAACATAGATAAGAAGCACTGTAATAGTAGCAGATGTATGTTGAATAAAAAGAGAAGAATCTGAAGAACTAACGACAAAGCCATTTGAGAGAAGAAATTTAGAGAATGTAGAATACCAAGCCCGGGGGGCTTGCTTAAGTCCGTACAAGGCTTTGTGTAAACGGCAAACCAATTGAGGATTCTTAGAATCAACATACCCCTGTGGTTGTGTCATGTACACTTCTTCATCTAAAACTCCATGGAGAAAGGCATTAGAAATATCCATTTGTTTAATAGGCCACTGAAAATGTAAAGCCAGACAAAGCAAAAGGCGAATG
Source organism: Camellia japonica (assembly GCA_030407325.1). NCBI lineage: Eukaryota > Viridiplantae > Streptophyta > Magnoliopsida > Ericales > Theaceae > Camellia > Camellia japonica. The sequence goes on from JAPPVO010004821.1 coordinate 8,252, forward strand.
GTAGGCTGTTTGGCAACGAGACTGAAGGTCTCATGATAATCCAAACCTTCCTCTTGAAGATAACCCTTAGCAACCAAACGAGCCTTATGCCGAGCAACCGAACCATCAGAATTCTTTTTCAGCCGATAGACCCATTTACATCCAATAGCTTGTTTGCCAACTGGAAGGGTGACTAAGGACCAAGTGTGCTGCTGCTGAAGAGCTTGAAATTCAGCATCCATAGCAGCAGACCAAGCAGGAGAAAGAGAAGCAGCCTTAAAAGTAGAAGGCTCATGAAGATCAGAAGAAATAGCAGCAAAGGAAAGAGGAGGAGCAAGAGAGGCAGCTTTAGAGCGAGTAGTCATAGGATGAACATTAGCAGAAGGAGAAGAAGGATGAGGAAGAGAATAAGAAGATAAATCAACACATAAGGAGGGAGTGGAATGAGGAGAGACAGAATCGGCAGATAGATGAGAAGTAGAACCAGCAGATAGACGCGAAGTAGCAGGAGCAGCAATGGAAGGAACAGAACTGGACGGAGCCGACACAGAGGAAGAGACAGATTTTGAGGACTCGTCAGATCTGGGAGGAGGAACAGCAACTGGCCAAAAGAAAGAAGGTAAAGACGAACTAGATGGTGAAACAGATGGGACAGAAGACAATGAAGAAAAAGGAAAAATGTGTTCATGAAAAGTGACATGACGAGAGATATATATTTTGTTGGAAAAAGGATCGAGACACCGATATCCCTTAATCACAGGAACATAGCCTAAGAAAACACAAGGAGTAGATCGGGGCTGAAGTTTATGAATAGAGTAAGGACGCAACCAAGGATAACAGAGACAGCCGAAAACACGAAGTAAAGAGAAATCAGGACATGTATGAAATAATTTTTCAAAAGGAGTGAGATCTTGTAACTTGGAACTAGGCATGCGATTTATAAGGAAAACAGAAGTAGCAACTGCTTCAAACCAATAGGTGAGTGGAACAGAGGACTGATGCAGAAGAGCTACAGCAGTTTCCACAATGTGACGATGTTTACGCTCGGCAACACCATTTTGGGCTGGTGTATAGGGACAAGCTAATTGATGATCAATACCAAATTTCTTGAGAAAATGTTGGAATGCAGTGCTAAGATATTCAGAACCATTATCAGTACGCAAAATTTTAAGAGACACCTCAAATTGATTTTCCACAAAAGCCTTAAATTCCATGAATTTGGAGAAAACCTCACTTTTATAATGCAAAGGAAATATCCATGTAAACTTGCTATAGTCATCAACAAACAAGACATAAAATCGATATGTAGAAGGAGAAGAAGAAACTGTAAATGGTCCCCAAACATCACTGTGAATTAAAGCAAATGGTTTATTAACAGCAGTAGTAGACAGGCTAAAAGGCAGCCTGTGACTCTTTGCAACACTACAAGGTGAGCAAGAAACAGAAGTTTTATTACTAGGTACAGACAACTGAAACTTATTACAAAGAACTCTAAACTTGTAAGGAGATGGATGTCCAAGCCTAGAGTGCCATATGTCAGGAGAAGAAGTAGTAGTTCTGAAGCATGTTTGGCGAGGAAGAGATTTAGGAAGAGCAGCTGGAAGATGATAAAGGCCTTGAGAGGAAGCACCTTTATACAAGACAACCTTACTTGTCTTGTCCTGAATAATGAAATGATTAGCATCAAATGTTATAGTACAATTATTATCATTAACCAACTGATGAACTGAAATCAAATTAGCTGAAATTTGGGGAACATGAAGAATATTATAAAGATGAAACGAAGAAGAAGGAGTAGGGAGAAGACCATTACCCTTATGCTGAATGGGAAGAGAAACACCATCACCAACCATTACCTGATCAGGTCCTTCGTAAGGTTGATACATATTTAAGTTCTGAAGATCATGTGTGATATGACTGGAAGCAGCAGAATCCAAATACCAGTGCTCAGGAGGATGTGATGGTGAAGCAACATAGGCTTTACTTGATCCATCGGATGAATGATGAGAAGGCATTGACGAAGCAGATGGTTGAAAATTAGAGTCCAATCGGTGCCAACAGTTGAGAGCACTATGATTATTCTTGCCACAAATTTGACAGATGACAGAAGTAAAATTTGATCGGCCACCTCTGCGACCACGAGAAGCAAATCTACCACCTGTGCGCTCTCCTCTGTGAAAATTGGTTCTATAAGTATTTCGAGAACCAGAATTTCGAGACTGTGATGAAGTAGTATTTGAAGCAGAGTAAGCCATGTGTGAACCAGAAGAAGCTTTAGAAATACTTTCGATATGGATAGCCTCAGAACAGAGAAGCGAAGATAAGACATCCATCGAAATTGGATCTGTTTTGGCTCTAATTGTAGTGGTGAATGCACTGTATTCTGGTGGTAATCCATTGAGAGTCAAGAGGACTAAATCCTCATCATCAACAGCAGATCCAGCCAAAGCCAATTTATCAGCAATATCCTTGATTTGTGCAAGGTATTCCTCCATTGAGGAAGAAGTTTTGGTGATGTTATGCAACTTATTCTTAAGCTGATGTATGTGTGACCTTGAAAGAGAGGTGAATCGCTTCTCGAGATTATACCAAACCTCAAAACTTGTTTTACAATTACATACAGAAGTGAAGATTGAAGGAGAAAGAGTTGCAGTGATACAACTCAGGAGGTGTGCATCAACAGTGTGCCAATGTGTAAAGTCAGGATTCAGACACTCACACCTTCTTTGTTGGTGATCATTTCAGAAGGAGGAACTAGAGATCCATTCACGTAGCCAAGCAATCCAGTAGCACGAAGAATATTGAAGAGTTGATTTTTCCATACAATGAAATTGCTGCCATCAAGCTTTACAGTTACAAATGCATTCAGATTTGAAACCAAGAGTTTTAGATTTGCAGGAAGTTGAAATGAAGAATCCATGGAAGCCATGGAAGGACCTTTGAGCTCACTAAAGCATTTGTGGCTCTGATACCATAAAGAATATTTGAATTTGAATCAATTCCTCTCAATATCATTTCATTCATATCAAGCTGTTACAATTTATAGAGAAGATGATTACAAGATGATTACAACTGTTAACTTGACTACAGTTAACATAACTATGAGTCTAACTAAGAGAGGTTACATAACTAACTCTTCTGTAACAGTAATTAGTTAGAAGTTAGTTATGAAGCTGCTGAGAATTAATCTGGTACTGCTGGACTCTGCTACGGCTTGATATATTCTGCTATGGCTTGATGTACTCTGCTATGGCTTGATGTACACAATTAATGCAGCACACAATTGAGTCATCTTGATGGTGCAATAACTGATGCATCTTCTTCTTGGGTATGCAACTGAACTGCATTCTTATCATCAAGAATGTAAAAGCTTAAGTGAAACAGTGCAGACGGCTAAGTTCTTTAAATAGACCAGACGGCTAGGCTAAAAGAGAAGGCCTGTTATCTTGAGATTTTTTTTTACGCCCTTCTGGCATTACCTTTAGATAAGGGGTTCTTCTCTTTACCCCGAGGGAAAGCCCTTTGCGTTAATTAGAGTGGTGCTAAATATTGTTACCTATGAAAGATTTTGGACAGTTATATAGATTTGGACAATTGTTGAACAATCCCATTCCCTTTAATTAGTTTGAACAAGCTCACTTTTGTTTCAAAATGAAAGTATATCAACTTTGGTTCCTCTTTTTCTCTCTTATTGTGAGCCCTTATATTTTATATTTCTTTAATGTGAATGGGTTCAATAACTTGCATGACATTTTTAGATTTAATAGTGAAAAAAAATATTTTTAAGCCTATTTTTTTTAAACAATATATTTTTATTTCAATTTTTTTTTTAAATTTTATTTTGTCTTTCTAATCGTGACTTTTTTATTTTTAGATGCTCTACTTCGTAGAGTGTCCATGTTGACGATGAACTACGAAAGTCATTGGAGCTGTGACAGAGCTTTATAAGGTAATGCCATTAACTCTCAATTAAATCAAAGTAAAAGATTTGGTTATTGTGTCACTTATGTCAGATTTATTTCCGATTTTATTTCTTTGTAAGGTGTTTTTTTCTATGTCAGACCCGGTGTAGATTGCTTAGGAGTCATTCTAGATGGCAAAGGAGTTAATTAAGTATTGTTTGATAGGGCAAGGAATTGATTTATTGACAGCACGTAGAATGGTGAATTTATTTGCACTTAAGAATGGTGATAGATTATCAACATATAAAATAGGTTGCTTGAACAGGGTAGTGGATTTCATGACAAGACAAAATTGTATTGTTTATTTCGGCAATTGTTATGGGTTTTATATTTTTACGTTTATTGTTTTCAATTCTAACAACGAAAATTTCGTATTTTGGTCCTATTGTTTTGAACTCTAAATTTTAGATGTTTTTTTGGTTATGAGTTAAAACAATAATTTTTCCATTTATGATTGTGCCATTATGTGCATCAATCAAGATGTGGAGATGTGAAACTAGATTATTTGTTTTTTTATTTCCAACACTTCCGTGCATTGATTTTACTCTTGTTACTAAATGTTTTTATTCAATTGTTGCATGTGAACATATGTTTCACGCCGTTTATATTTTTTCTTAGTGAAATGATGAATCAGCCTTCAGACTCTTAGTTGTGCAAGAATACATTGAGGACATGTTTGATTGGGTGGATTAGAGCATGGGATTGGGATTATTAATCCGTGGGCCCAATTATCCTATGTTTGTTTTAACATTTTGGTTTAGGATAATTAATCCAACGGATAATTAATCCAACAAATTTGTAGGATTAATAGTAATGGGGTAGGGGTGGGATTATTAATCCAATGGATATTAATCCAATTGGATAGTGAATACCACACTAATTTAATAGGATTATTAATACTTCACTATTAATCTTTTGAATCAAACATGACCTGAATGTTTTAGTGAATTAACTATGAAAGGACTATTTTGCAACACTTCAGAGTCAGCAATGTTGCAATAAATGGGGTCTGCACTGTCTCCATACTTGGTTTTATACCTAGTTGTGCATTTTGGTTCTTTATTAAAAAGTAAAATTCATCTTGTGCATTTTTTATGATTTTGATTGGGAACAACAGGTTGGTACCTGATGTGACGAATTACATCGATATCGAAAAACAGAAAGGTCAGTTATTTAATGATGGAATTTTAGATTTATTTATTATTTAAAAATGGTATTGGGACTTGAATGCTTATTTGACTTGAAAATCAGAGGAAGTAATTGATTGACAATAAAAAACTAAGATCAAATATGAGGAAATAATGAATGTGTATTAGAATTTAGCATTAACTTTATTCAACAGGATAAGCATTAAACACCATGTGTCATGGTTGAATTGATGGGGAACGGATTATAGTGATCGGGACCAATTGGTTCACAGACCTTGCTAATTTTAGTTAAGCCAAAGTGTTTAGTGTCTAGGTATAGCAATTCTGTCTCACTTGAAGTCTTGTTAAACCATTCAAGTTGTTATTGTGCTCGGAAGTTTGCCTCCAATTCTTGTTCTTACCTTTTTGGTGTTGATTCCCTTTTTTGTAGGAGGATGTGAGGTCCGGTCCGAGGTGCCTAGAATAGAAGGGGGGAAAATTCTGGGCTGCTAGGTCAGGGCTGCACATCCAGGGCCCTAGTCTACACGTGCGGAGTGGGGCCGTACTTGCGGGGGGTGAGGCCGCACTTGCGGGGGGTGAGACCGCACGTACGGAGAGGGGTGATCTTTAGAAGTGTGCCTATTGCTTAAAAGGAATGAGCGGAGAGTGGTATGGGAGGACCACTGCACGTGCGGAGGTGAGGGCCGCACGTGTGGGAAGGGGCGCTCCACACTTGCGGGGAGGGGCGCCGCACGTGCGCCACTCTGGGCATCCGAAACTTTGTTTTTTTTTTTTTGGGTGCTCTTTTGGCCGAACTTGTAACACATTTTAGGCACTTTCCTCTCACTCTAAACCCCATTTTCCTCCTCCTTCTCTCTAGAAACCCTCACCAGAACACTAAAACACTTTGATTCTTGTAATCTTTGGGTCTAGATCATCATCATTTCTGACTAATCTTGAAGATCCAAGTTAGGGCTCCCCTGGGTGTGGTGGAAATTGAAGAATCAACCATTTTGACTCTAGCGTTTCAACACTTCGTCATCAAACATTGAGGTAGGGATTTCTTGAGTTATATATATATATATGTTTCGCCATCTAAATATTGATTTAAAGGTGTTCTTGAGGTTGTTGAGTTGAGTTTGATTTTTGCTCCAACTATAGAGAGAGTTTTGAAAGGATGGGTTTAAATCTCAACCCTTTTGTTAATCCTAGAGGGTTTTCCTTTTTATTTGACCTAAGAAATGTGATTTTGGGTTAGGTTTCACCATGAAGTGGTGACATGTTGAGTTTTGGATGAAAACCCTAGAAATTGGGGATTTTCTTAAAATGTAGAAAACCTATGGAGTTCTTTCTTTTCTTGTGACACAAAGGGTAAATGAGCATTGATTTTATGATGTAGTTTGCAATGGCAATTTCTTGATATATGTATGAAAGTGGAAAACTCCATTGATGAATGTATGTATGTGTAGAGTTGTAAGATGGCAAGTTGTTGAGTGCCATAAATGATGTGAAAAGTGTTTAATGTTATTGAAATGGGAAATGAAATGAAAGGTGGCATGCTAGACATGTTGAAAAGTTTGATTATGATGAATCATTGTTGAGAAAATTGATGGTGAAGAAATGTTATGTAATGAAGATGATTGTCACATTGCATTTTCATTTAATTGATTATTACAAGAATTGTATTTAACTTCGACATGTTATATTGGCACTCTAGTATTACTTTGTTGTAAGCTTTGAGCTAAGATTTGAAATATTTTGCATTAAGAATAAGAAGAATGTGAATTTAAGTCACGGAAATGTGTATGGGGTAAATACGTTGGTAAGTCCGATTAGGAGGTGCAGATGAATTTGATAAGTTGGGCTGAATGTCCATGGTGAAAGACTAGAAACCCGCGCGGATAGGTGTCGAGCCTTCCGGTTAATACCAGTAAAAATGACGATTTGGTAGTACTTGTATAGTCTACTTACAGACACCAACCTAGGGAATTACCAGTGTCATATTTACCGCCCCTATTAATTTAAAATTTGAAATTTCGAAAATTGTTGAATTGTGAACTTTTATTGAAACATGATGACCATTAAGAAGAACATGAAATGAAATTTTCTTTAAAATAGTATCGCATGGCATTGACATTTGCATCTTTCATTGAGAGTGGCATAACTGTATATACTTTGTAAGAAATTCTCTACTGGCCTTTATACTCACCCCTATGGGATTTTGGTGTAGGAAAGGACGTGGTAATCCCGCCAAGTTGAGGGCGTGGATAATTTGTGAAGAGTATATAGCTCTCTTTTTTTTTTTGTTGTGGATTAATTTGCTAGCCAAGGGCTATTTTTGTATGGGTCTAAGAGACCACTTTTGTGTAACCGGGCTTAAGTCTTGGAAGTTGTAGCCCGTGAGGGCATTTTATTTATCTTTAAACTTGACGCTCTGCATGCTATAGATTCATATATTTTTAAATCATTGAATGTATAATTCGCATGTGGAACCTTTGTATAAACCTTGGAGATTTATGATGTAAAGGATGAAGAATGGTTGTATTTGATTAACGAATATGGCTTGATGTATTATACTTGTTGGGATTTATTATTATTATTATTTTTTTGTTGGGGGGGGGGGGCGTGACATATGTACCTATTAATGTAGTAACCAATGTACTAACAAATGATGTGGCATAATTTTAGAGGTTTTGGTAATTTGTATTTGTAAATAAAATGAGGTCAATAATAATGGTATAACACTAGTTGGTACACTAATTGGTGCATGTAGCACCACCGTTATGAAAATACACAAATTTAAAAGACAATATACAATTTTATTATTAAATATGAAGTGAAGTGATATTTAACAATAATTAATATGATGTTTCTATTATTAATCTAATAATTTAAGTTGCATTTTTTTATTTCAATTTCATAACTAAAAATACAATATGAATTAATACACATACAAATTTCTAATCTTTAAGAATAAGAGGTTCAAAATATTTTCAAACTTTATCATTTTCTTTTAAATTTTTTTCATTTAATTTGATTTTGATGTTGAATAAAAATTTTGATTTAATATGAATTACTTTAACTTTTTCATTAATTTTTTACCAATTTTTAAAAGAACTTTTATTCTTATCCCAAATTTTTTTCTTTTCACCAATTTTGATGGAAAAAACAATAATTTTCAACGTTTCATCTTTTTAATTTTTATCAAATTATAATTTGATAAAAAAATATATTAAGGGTTGAAAATTCTCTTAATTGGAATTATAGTGAAATAACATCTTGAAATAGTTAAAGTTTGAGTATGTCGTTGGTCGAAATGTATAATTCAATTAATTCTCTTCTCATATTTGTATAAAAATTGACATTTATGATTACATCATTATAAGTCAATTATGAAAAAATAATTGAGGTGTCAAACATTTTTATTGTAAATATCCTACATATTTAAAAAAAAAATTGTGTAAACTTTTGGATATGTGTTTATCAGTTTTGTTTTATGAACATAAACAATTGATGTGTTTCAATTTAAAAAATTAAAAAGTAAAAAAATAAAATAAAATAAAAAGATTGGGTTTTTTTAGAGAAAAAAGAAGCTATCTAACTCTTCTATATACTATTTAAGATGGACTATTTAATCACATAAAAAAATAGAAATTATATTTAAAGATTATCCCTATATATTATAAGATTACATACAACTATAGCTGTAACAAATTAACTATAATATATATGAAAAGTTATATTAAGTTTTTATTTTCAATTAATTGAATTATAATTAACAAACTAACAAATAGCAGTAATAATATAATGGAATAGAAAGAGGATAAAAATAAAGATCACAATGATATTTAAAGTTTTAAATTTACCTAATTATACAAAAATCTAATATTATAGAAAAATCTTGAATTCTCAATAAATTTTTACATTTTCTATAAAATAAAATGACAATAAAAAATATAAAAAAATTTGATACCCATATTTTTTACTTCAATTTTATGGTCTTCATTGGAAAAAAAAATCCGATCAAAATCCTTGGCATAGAATGGACATAGATACTTCGATTGCAACCATAATTACCAATAATTCTTCTCCACCATGTAAACATGTAAACAAAAACCTCACTAAAACCGAAACCAACAGCAGAAAAAGAGAATCACACAAGGAAAAAAATAAAATTAAAAAAACAAATAAATTTATGAAGTGGGAGAATGTTACTTCCAACAATTTAGACCTCACCTAACCCAATCCGTTAGCTCATCCACCAATGCCCACGAACTCTAGGAGTTGGGATGACTAATCAAATTATTCTTTAAATAAGACTTGAAAATTGATTAATTTATCCCGTCAAGTGCTTTAAAATTTTTATAGATATACATTAGAAAAATAGATAATTATACTACTAAATCATAATTCAAATTTAGATATTGTCATATTTTTTTGAGATCCATATCTAAATTCTTATTTTTTTTATATTTTTGTGTGGCTTTTTTTTTCAATTTATTTAAGATGGAGTTGTGGGTTTCTACTTTTTTAAAAAATTTTAATTTATCAGTGGTTTCTATTTGTTTTTAATTATTATTATTTAGGTAAGTTATGTAACGCCCCCAAAATAGTACAAATCATCCAACTCATAAGAGAAATGAATATAATAGAATTAAAGTATTTCCATTCATTAGAGTTCGTATTACAAAAGATATTACATGCATTATGCATTCATAAATGTTCATCTTAAATCTACAACATGTAACACTAGTTAATACAACATAACAAATTCCCTACGGTTTTACATCTTTCCAAGACATTGCTTAGTTACAACAAAAGAGAGTCATAAGCTCTATACATATAAAGCCATTGGCTTGAATAAACATCTAAACACAAAATAACAAAATAGAAACTCCAGCTCCTAAGTCCTCCCAAGCTACGTCCTTGGAGGATGCATGTCACCGGTACCTGAAAATGGTTTCCCAAGTAGGGTGAGCCAAAGCCCAGTAAAAACAGTCTAACACAATATATGAGGTTTAACTAAGATAGAAGTGTTAGGTATACATTCAATAGTTATGGCCAACGTACATTCTTCTCATGAACATCCAATACTAATACTCACATCACAATTCATTTCCATTTATTTATTTCAAGTTAATTCGTTTCACTTCAATTCATATGCCATGTGTATAATTTTTCAAATAACCCAATTGAGACTACAACTCAATGGTTTTCAATCAACATAACAATCATATAAACACTTCAATCTTGCCATTTTACGAAAATTTCGTCTGCAGGATCGGCACCCATGTATACATAAGATTTCGGGACTTTCACCCTGGACACTCCGGCCAACTTAATTTTCAATGGAGTTCATCTCCCATCTCCTCCCAAATCATGGAGTACATCCCCTTTCTCCTCCCAAAACATTATACATGTACAATGTATTTAAAGACACTATCATATTCAATGACATTCAATTACACATATTCAATGTCTTAACACACCGTCATATTCAATGACATAGTTGAATAATTAGTTTCAATTCACCTAATCCTCATGCAATTTCTACAACAATCACAGCTATCCTCCACCGATAGCCCAAAACAGATATACAATCCTTATAACAGATAACTTATCAAATTTCCATAGGTGAGTGATTAAACAAATCTAACTACACCATTCATTCATACATCCTCCCAATTTCACATTTTTCATACCAATTCCATTATTTATAAGAAAAATAATTATTTAACACATATTAGGGCAAATTTCCCCATTTTTTTTCAAATATCAATCCAAAGGTTAAAATCTACCGTTCTAACCCAAGATAGCCTCATATTCAAAACCCCATATTCTATTATAGAACACAACATAGAAACCCCTCTTTTCAATTTGGACCCAAACCTTAGGTTTTCTCAAAACACCCCCAAATCTTATCATTTATACATAATAACAAATACCTAGGTTAAAAGTTATAGCAAAGTGTAGAATATCCCTACCTCAAGTGTAGAAGCCCAAATGAGAAGTGAAGAAACCTCAAAGATGCCCGAACTTGACTTTATTCAGATCAAATGGAAGCCCACGGGATGCTCTAACTTTTTATCAAAGAGAGTGGGGTAGAGAAATCCTTAGATCCTAGTGTATTTGTAGAGAGAAGTTGAATTTTAGAGAGAGAGAGAGAGAGAGAGAGAGAGAGCTGGTCTAGGGTTTTTGTGAGAAAAGACATCAAATAGTAATATAAAAATGGTCTACTGCGAATAGATATATGCAAGGCTCGCTCGAGCGAAGGAGTTGTCGCTCAAGCGACTAGACACAATAAGTGACCTCGCTTGAGCGCAAAAAGCATCACTCGAGTAAAGAATACATACCTTCAAGAGTTTTACAGACGCACACAGTCGCTCGAGCGCAAGAAGCCTCGCTCGAGCGAAGAACAGGTTGAGATGACCGAGTACGCTACTCATTTCGTTTTCCCTCGTTTAACCTTGGGTTTATATTGTTGAAGTGTCGGTTTGACCGAGAGACTTGTTGATGGGTTGGGTTTGTTGTGCTTGGAAGCTTATTCCCAAGTCCTTCATTTTATTTAATTTCCGTGTCAAGTTTCTCTTGCTTTGAGAGGTGCGAGGTTGGATCCAAGGTGTTCCGAGTCGAGCCGGAGTGATTTCTGGCTGAAAGGCTAAGCAGTACGTGCAGAGGCCTTGGGCCGCATATGCGTAAGAAGGGCCACACATGCGGGGAGTGAGGCCACACGTGCTTGAAACAGGGGAATTTTGGGCTTGCTCACTGCATTATATGTAGGTGCGGGACGTGGTGCAGAATAGAAGAGCTGCACGTGTGGGCATGAGGGCCGCACGTGTGGAGGTAAGTGTCGCACGTGCGGGGCAGGCTAAGTGTGAAAAATCCAGCTTTTCTCTCTTCTTGGGCTGTGTGTATATCACTTTGTATGCCTCTCTCTCTCTCTCTCTCTCTAAAAACCCTTTTCTCCTCCTTCTCTCTACATTTCCTACACCAAACAAGATCAAAACTTTGATTTCTCTTGATCCATTAGAGTTTTGCCCTTAGTCCCGTCATCAAAGTTGAAGAGCTCCTCAAGAGCTACATTGTGTACGGTGAAGATCGGGTTTCGTCACCGTTGATTTTTGGGGATTTCATCTCTTTTCTCTCCAAGAACTTCAGGTAGAGGATTTCTTACAGTTATAAATATATTTTTGCAAGATTTTGATTAAATTTTCGGAGTTTCTCTTGTAAATCTTGAAACTTGATGTTTGGCTCAACAATGTGGGTAGTTTGGGAGTAGATTTACTTTTCATGTCTCCCTTGAAATAATTCCTTGAGGGTTTGAACTACATTAATTGAGGAAGAGTTTTTTTTTGAAGAAATTCTTGTAAGTGATTTGTGTGTGTGTGTGTGTGTTATTATGGTGAGAAAAACCTAAAATTTGGGAATTTTCAAAATGTGTTGACAATATATAGTTGACATTGCCCAAATAATATTTTGTGTGCCAAAAGAGTAAAGGATGGTGAAATTTCTTATATATATATATATATAACGATGAGTTTCATGAAAAAAAAAGGAAAAATGAAAATGTGTTGATATTGGAAGTTGTTGTTCAATGTTGTTTTAGTCTTAAAGTGACTAATGTGTTGAGAATAAGAGAAATGTGGAAACATTGTTATTTTTGATAAAATTGGTTAGATAGATGGTTCTCTTATGAAATCACCTTGGATATGAGGAAATTGGTGATATGGATCTTCATGGCTAAATCATGGGATAGAATTGTTAATGGAAAGGATATCGCATTGTATTGATGTTGTTGCATTTTCATCTCAATTCGCTTAATTGTAGTAAATTTTGATTATTGGATTTGAAAACTTTTGCATTGAGAAAAGCATGTTGAGAAATAAGTTTTCATGGAATTGTTTTGGGGTAAATACGTTGGCAAGTCTGGATAGGAGGTGTAGATGAAAATAATTAAGTTGGCTTGAGTGTCCGGGGTGAAAAACTGAAAACACGCGTGGAGGAGGTACCACTTCCCTTCCTGTTAGCAACCTATAAAGTGGGTTTTTGGTAGTGCTAGTTATGCCTACTTGCAGACACCAACCTAGGGATTACCTGAGTCGTATTTACTGCCCCATTGACTGAAATGGATAATTTTTGAATTGTTGGGATTTTAATTTGTCATTGAGTATGATGGTTCGAAAGGTGAAAATTGTAATTTTCATTCAAGAAAACATAGCATGGCATGTGCATTTGATTTTGTGAAGCTTGTAGAAAATGTATATATTTGTTAAGAATTCTCTACTGGACTTTATGCTCACCCCTATGGGACTTGGTTGCAGGAAAAGACGTGGTGAACCCGCCAAATTAGGGCGTGGATGCATGTATTAAGAGCACGAGGCTCTATTTTGTCGTGACTATATTTTTGTAAGCCAAGGGCTATGTATGTGTGTGTTCGAGAAACCATCTTTTGTGCAATCGGGCTTAAGCCTTGGAATTTGTAAGCGCCTTGAGGGCATTTATTTTTTTTTGATTGAATGTTCTACATGTTATAGATTCATGTACTAGAATTCATTGAATGTATAATCGCATGTGGGATTATTTTGTGTAAACATTGAGATCATGTAATGGAATATGTTGGGATGATTCCGGTACCTCTTAAGAGCCTTGGTTATTATTATATCCATTGTATTTTTTGAGGCGTTACAACTTGGTATCAGAGCTACCAGGTTTGAATACTTGGAGCTCATGGGAAGTGGTTGTTATACCACAGTAGGTTCATTTCGCATGATTAAGAGATATTTTGTATTTTGTGACTATGTGATAACATGCTTATATGACTAGATGGGTATGGGATTGGACTTTTTGGATGTTGTTCACACCTATTAATCCCTTGAGGTCTTATTAGAAGGGTACTTGATCAATACTCATTCTACTAAGAATTCTTGATTTTTCGTGGGACGAATTTCATCACAAAGGGATAATTCGTATGTGCTTACATGACTAAGTGCTTATGTGGAGTGGAATTGAATTGTTTGTATGGTAGAAAATGTATGTAATTGTTATGGTCAAATGCGTGAGAGAAGTCGCGAGCACATTTGAGATTATGTGCTAAATTGTTTATCTTGTTCTTTAACTAGGATGTTAGAAAGGGGTCAAACCCGTGGTGGTAGAGGTGGAAGGCGTGGTAGGGCTCGTCGGGGTGTGCATGAAGTACCAGTCCATGAGGTTCCGATGCAAGCGGAGGGGTTGGGCCAAGCTGATATGGCCAAGCAAGTGGGGCAAGCAGAAATTTTAGGGCACGCAAGTCAAGCCGCAATGGGGGTCCTAGCCCGAGAAATGGCGGGAGCCTTGAGAGAATCAATGAACATATTGAGCGTGGAGAAGCAAGCTAGAGAGAACGCCGTAGAGGCGAGGGCAAGTTTTCTCACTAGGAAGTGTTTGTGGGCCAAGCCATATGAGTTCCATGGTGGCCCCGAGCCTAAGAAAGCGGATGAGTGGCTTAAGCAAACGGTGAAAACATTCGAGATGCTTCACATTGAGGATAGCGAATTAAGGGTGACTCTAGCGAGTTACTACCTCAAAGGGGATGCAAGCCAATGGTGAAAATACGCCAAAGGTTGAGTAGAGCCTACATGGGAAGCTTTTGTGGTTGCTTTCCAAGACAAGTATCTGCCTCCCATTGCAAAGGAGAGGTTGAGGCAAGAATTTCAAGACCTCAAGCAACTCAATATGTTCGTGGCCTAGTTTGAAGCGGCCTTCTCTAGTTTGTCCTGGTTCACACCGGAATTGGTGGCAACGGAAGAGCGTCGTTACATTGAACTTGAGAAGAAGTTGAGAACCAAGATATTGTTCAAGGTTACTGGGAATATGATTCGGAACTATGACTGTCTTGTGGAGGTGGCGGCACATGTAGAGATTACCGTGGAGGCCGAGGAGGAGAGACTTCAGAGTTCAAGGTCGAGGGGTTAAGGGTCACAGGGGGACTATAGAACCCAACAAGAAGAGCAGAAACACTCTTTCATCCTAATCCCGACCACAACAGTCTAGATCCACCTTTTCCTTGCCTAGTGTGGGCTCGGGGAAGAGTACACTGAGTGGTTTTTCATGTTTTAAGTGTGGCCAACCGGGTCATAAGGCCTTTGCATATCCGCAGAAGGGAGGAGGATAGCAAATGTTGCCACCACCACCACCTAACTGATCCCAAAGTCAATCTCAGAGTAGGGAGTAGGGGCCTACTTGTTATCAATGCGGTCAGCCAGGGTACATGAAGAGAGCTTGCCCACAGTTGGGAGGCACATCTGGTGCATCAGGGTCGAAGCAGACTCAGAGCCACCAGTAGGCTCACTCAGTCTAGACTTCGCGAGCTAATCAATGAGCCGCTTCGGCTTAGTCAGTGCAGTAGGCCTATGCTCCAAGGGATAAGCAGGTTAACCAGAGCAGTTGCCAGGATCCTCAGTTGTGAGAGGTATTTTTGTTGTGTGTAATTCTTTGGCCAATGTGTTGATAGATATGGGTACGTCTCATTCATTCATATCTACTGCATTTACATCTGCATTGGGGTTAGAGGTGGCACGGTTAGCGTCCCCGCTCAGAGTAGAGTCGCCAGTTGGCGGTACAGTTGATTTAGACCAGGGGTGTCATGGGCATCGACTTTCGTTTGCTTTTGTGTTGCTAGGCGTGTCGAGTTTTGATGTTATTCTAGGTATGGATTGGTTATCTTCATACCGGGCTGTGATTGATTGTTACCATTAGAGAGTTACGATGTGCACCTCGAGTGGCGATTGTTTTTATTTCCTGGGGGACCGGGTTGATAGGGTCTTGTCACCAGTTCTTGACCCTCATAGTAGAAGCGGACTTAGTGGCCTTCTTGCTACTCTCTTGGATATTGAGAGTGATGGGACCCGTGTTGAGTTGCCAAGGGTAGTTTGTGAATACCAAGACGTATTTCCCGAGGATCATACTAGTTTGCCACCCCATCGGGAGATCAAGTTCACCATTGACTTAGTGCCTAGCGTGGCACCGATTTCCATGGTGCTGTATAAATTTGTAACCGCCAAATTGCATGAGTTGAAGATTCAACTCCAAGAGCTTTTAGACAAGGGCTTCATTCGCCCTAGCACATCACCTTGGGGAGCGCCAGCTCTCTTTACGAAGAAGAAGGATGGTTCGTTGCAGTTGTGTATTGATTACCGTAAGTTGAACAGAGTTACCATCAACAACAAGTATCTACTACCCAGAATAGATGATTTGTTTGACCAATTTAGAGGATCTCGTTACTTCTCAAAGATAGATTTGAGGTCTGGGTACCACCAGTTGAGAGTCCGGGAGGAGGACATTCAGAAGCCTTTCGTACGTGTTATGGCTACTATGAATTCCTTGTAATACCTTTTGGGTTGACTAATGCACCAACTTCCTTTATGGATTTGATGAACCGAGTTTTCCAAGAATGCTTGGATCATTTTTTGGTCGTCTTTGTGGACGACATCCTAATTTATTCAAGCTCCGAGGAGGAACATGAGGCTCACTTGCGGGTAGTACTCGATTTGCTTAGAGAGCACTAGTTGTATGCCAAATTTGAGAAATGCGAGTTTTGGTTAACCGAGGTGAAGTTTTTGGGTCATGTGATGTTGAGAGAGGGAGTAATTGTAGATTCCTCGAAGATAGATATGGTACAGGATTGTGGACAACCCAAAAATATTTTTGAGATCTGGAGTTTCTTGGGATTAGAGGGGTATTATCGACATTTTGTAAGGGACTTCTCTAGACTAGCCACGCCTTTGACTAGGTTGACTAAAAAGGGTGTCAAATTTGTGTGGAGTGAGGCTTGTGAAAGGTCATTCCAAGAACTTAAGACTAGATTGACCAACACACCGGTGTTGATAATTCCAGAAAGAGGCTTAGGTTACACTGTTTATTGTGATATGTCTCAGGATGGGCTTGGTTATGTCTTGATGCAAGGAGGAAAGGTTGGAGTTAGTAGCAGTAATTTTTGCCTTGAAAATTTGGAGGCATTATTTGTATGGCAAGAAGTCTGAGGTTTTCTCCGATCATAAGAGCTTAAAGTATTTGTTTTCCCAAAAAGACTTGAATTTATGCTAACGAAGGTAGATGGAGTTTATGGAGGATTATGACTTCGAGTTACACTACCATCCGGGAAAGGCCAATGTAGTGGCCGATGCTTTGAGTCGGAAATCCGTGACTAGTCTGGCAAGTGTGGCCATTCGAGAATGGTTATGCTAGGTGATATCGGCAAGTTTGATTTGTACTTGGGTGAGTCCGGCGAGAGTGCAACCTTGTTTACTTTGAGTGATCAACCTACCTTGATTAGTAAAGTCATAGAGAGTAAAAAGGAGACCATGAAGTGGAGTCAATTCAAGATAGAATTTCAAAGGAGAAGGAAGAAAAGAGTCTGAACATTCACTCGGATTTAAGTGTACGTTATCTGGACTGCTTGTTTGTACCAAAATCTTGTAGAGAGGAAGTACTTCGAGGGTTCCATCACTCACACCTTGCGGTACATTCGGGAGGCACCAAAATGTATCGTGATCTCGGTCGTCAGTTTTGGTGGAGGGGTATGAAGCAGGACGTCGCTTTATTTGTATCTAAGTGCCTTACTTTTCAACAAGTGAAGGCCGAACATCAAAGGCCAGCAGGTTTGTTACAACCCTTACCAATAGCCGAGTGGAAATGGGAGCACGTTACCATGGATTTTGTAGTTGGACTTCCTAAAACACAGCAGGATAATGATGCCATTTGGGTGATTGTGGATAGGTTGACTAAGTCTGCACATTTCATTCCAATGCGCACTGGCGACTCAGTTGAGCACTTGGCAGAGTTGTACATTAGAGAGATAGTTTGAATTCACAGGGTTCCTGTAACCATTGTATTGGATAGAGATCCTCGTTTTACTGCCCGGTTATGGAAAAGCCTTCAAGAGGCGCTGGAAACTAAGTTGACCTTTAGCACCGCTTACCACCCTCAAACCGATGGACAGTAGGAGCGTACTATTCAAATTTTGGAGGACATGCTTAGAGCTTGCGCCCTCGATTTCAAGGGGTCTTGGGAGAGGCACTTGCTGTTGATTGAATTTGCCTATAACAATAGTTACCAAGCTAGCATCGAGATGGCACCGTTTGAGGCCTTGTATGGCTGACCTTGTAGATCACCGATTTGTTGGGCCGAGGTGGGTGATGCACCATTGTTGGGCCCATAAATTGTTAGGGAGATAACCGAGAAAGTTGCTCTCATTCGGAAGAGGTTAGCTACGGCTCAAAGCCGACAGAAAAGTTATGCTGATAAGAGGAGACAACCTTTGTGCTTTGAAGTGGGTGACCATGTATTCCTTAAGATCTCACCTAGGCGGGGTTTGATGAGATTCGGTAAGAGTGGTAAGTTGTCTCTGAGGTTCATTGGGCCTTTCGAGATATTTGAGAGAATTGGGGAAGTGGCCTATCGGTTGGCCTTACCGCCACAACTTTCGGGGGTTCACAATGTGTTTCATGTATCTATGCTTAGGAAATATGAGCCCGACCCTTCTCATGTACTTGATTAGGTTGATTTGGAGGTAGATGAGGATGCCTCTTACGAAGAATGACCGGTCCAAATACTAGATACTCGGAAGCAAGTGCTACGGGGCAAAACTATAATGTTGGTAAAGGTGTTATTGAGACAACATGGGATTGAGGAAGCGACGTGGGAACGGGAGGCGGAAGTCCGCTCCAAGTATCCAGATTTATTTGAATATGCTTAAGTTGTTTTTCCCTAATATTGTTCTCTAGTGTTGAGGAAAAATGTCTTGAATTGTTAAGAACGTGTTGTTGTACATTGTTGTTTTAAGCATGAAGTTATTGTGGGTTGTTATTATTTTTTTTGGGAAAACTCCGTGCATATGTTTATCTCAGGTAGTCGTTGCTAGTGTGGTAATCATGATGTTAATGATGAATTTGAGTTGAGAATCAATGTGATGAATTGATAATATAATAGCGTGATTTTGATTGCTTGAAACCCTTTGTTTGGGTAGTTTATTTAAATTTCGGAGATGAAATTTCCTATGGTGGGGAGGTTGAGATGACCGGGTACGCTACTCGTTTTGTTTTCCCTTGTTTAACCTTGGGTTTATCTTGTCGGAGTGTCAGTTTGATCGGGAGACTTGTTAATGGGATGGGTTTGTTGTGTTTGGAAGCTTATTCCCAAGTCCTTATTTTTATTTAATTTTCGTGCCAAGTTTCTCATGTTTTGGGAGGCGCGAGGTTGGATCCAGGGTGTTCCGAGTCAAGCCGGAGTGATTTCGGGCTGAAAGGCTGAGCCGTACGTGCGGGGGCCTTGGGCCGCACGTGCGTAAGAGGGGCCGCACGTGCGGGAAGTGAGGCCGCATATGCAGGGAGTGAGGCCACACGTGCGGGAAACAGGGGAATTTTGGGCTTGCTCACTGCATTATATGTAGGTGCGGGACGTGGTGCGGAATGGAAGAGCTGCACGTGTGGGCATGAGGGCCACACATGTGGGAGTAAGTGCCGCACGTGCGGGACGGGCTAAGTGTGAAAAATCTAGCTTTTCTCTCTTCTTGGGCTGTGCGTATATCACTTTGTATGCCTCTCTCTCTCTCTAAAAACCCTTTTCTCCTCATTCTCTCTACATTTCCTACACCAAACAAGATCAAAACTTTGATTTCTCTTGATCCATTAGAGTTTTGCCCTTAGTCCTGTCATCAAAGTTGAAGAGCTCCTCAAGAGCTAAATTGTGTGCGGTGAAGATCGGGTTTCGTCACCGTTGATTTTTCGAGATTTCATCTATTTTCTCTCCAAGAACTTGAGGTAGGGGATTTCTTAGAGTTATATATATATTTTGCTAGATTTTGATTAAATTTTCGAAGTTTCTCTTGTAAATCTTGAAACGTGATGTTTGGCTCAACAATGTGGGTAGTTTGGGAGTAGATTTACTTTTCATGTCTCCCTTGAAATAATTCCTTGAGGGTTTGAACTACATTAATTGAGGAAGAGTTTTTTTTTGAAGAAATTCTTGTAAGTGATTTGTGTGTGTGTGTGTGTTATTATGGTGAGAAAAACCTAAAATTTGGGAATTTTCAAAATGTGTTGACAATATACAGTTGACATTGCCCAAATACTATTTTGTGTGCCAAAACAGTAAAGGATGGTGAAATTTCTTATACATATAATATATATATATATATTATATATATATCACTTAAACTTATATCACATTAAGTTTTTATCGAAATTTTCATCAAATCAAGACAAAAATAAGTTTAAAACTTTTTGAAGGAATTTAATGAAATTTTTAAGGGACGATTACAAAAATTAATTTTTCACCAAACTGCTAGTTAAATTTGATAATAAGTCATTACAACATCCCATATCAAATCAAGTTTTAATCAATTTTTTGGTTGGAAAAAATTTAATTTAGTTTAAATTTTTTAAAAAATGCAAATAAATAATAAATTTTATAAATATTAATTATTAAAATCATAATTTTTACCCTAAAATTGTAATAATTTTTTAGAAGTATCACTGTGATTTTTATTTATTTTTTATTTCTTCAAATTTGATGTTATTTATGAGATTTTTACCCTTAGACCCTACTCTACTTGTAGGATTTGTTTGCTCAATTTAATAAAATAATTTTATCATAATAATAGTAACCTATGGTAGTTACACCTCGCGACTTAAATGGTGTGTGTGTTGTGAAATTTGTGTACACAATTAAGGTTTTGTAACGTCCTCAAAATAATTTATAAATCATTCATTCATAAGATCCACAAACATAATAGAAATATTACATTTTCATTTATCAGAGTTTAGATTACAAAAGATATTACATGCATTACACCTTCATAAACGTTCATCCTGAAACTATAGCATGTAATTCTAATTGAGAACAACAAAATAAATGCCCTAAGGGCTTACATTCTTCCAAGACTTGCTTGGTTACAACAAAAGGAGAGTCTATCCTCTTTACAAATAAAGCCCTCGGCTTAAAGAGAAAACATATAAACACAAAATGAAACCACAAAAGGTAGAGCCTTCAGCACTTAAGCTTCCCAAGCTATATCCTTGGAGGTGGCATATCACCTGTACCTGAAAATGGTGTCCCAAGTAGGGTGAGCCAAAGCCTAGTAGAGATATGCTAAACAATGTATGAGAAGTAACTATGATATGAGCATTTGATCAATGTGCGACATTCTTAGTCAACGCATATTCTTTTCAAGGTCATTCAATATAGGTGACCAACATCTCAATTCATTTCCATTCCTTCATTTCGAGTAAGTCAATTAGCCAAATTCATTATTATCAAACAACCACTATGAGACTACAACTCAATAGTTCACAATTCAATGCATTTATCAATCCAACACTTCAATTTCTTGCCATTTTACCGAAATTTCATCCGCGTGAACCGGCACCCATGTATACATAAAATTTCAAGACTTTCACTCTAGACGCTCCGGCCAACTTAATTCTCAATGGAATCAATCCCCTATCTCCTCCCAAACAATGGAGTACATCCTCTTTCTTCTCCCAAACAATATACATATACAATGTATTTAAAAACGTATCATAAACAATGACTACCAAATTCACATTGTAGACACCCCATTTTTGACCGACCTTAAGACTCAGATGTCACCGATTGAGCGCTTGGTGATGTTGCATATTGTGCTCGTCTTGAAGTTGTAGAATCTCGGCTGCGAGCTTTGCCTCCGGGCTTTCGGACTCTTTTGTGCTCTGTCTCGGTTTACGAACCGGGTTACATTT